>MVGT01002760.1:11505-81500 GCA_002174775.1 Macleaya cordata | reverse complement strand
CATCATATTTATATTTTAATATTAATCCTTATCATATCATTTTATTTATATTATAATATTAATTTTTATTAAACTATTTTATTATATATAGATATAATAATATATTAATGGATAAATTAATAATAATATTTTTTAAAATTTATAAATTAATATAGGAATTTAGATGAATACCTAACAAATGTTTATTTTGCTTGGACACAAAACTATAATAAGAAGAAAGGCATAGTTATACCTAATTAAAAAGTCTTATAAAATACCTCTTTGAAAATTCTCTGTTGAGATTAATGCCATTAATAATACATTTTTTTTGTTCTTACATTAAGTATTTTTTTCTCTATTCATTTTTAATCATTCCTTTAGTAAATCGTTTTCTTTCACTTAAAAAAAAAATCTGCTCGGTGAAATAGAGACCTGATATAGTCTGATCCTTGAATGTTTTTTCATAATTGATTGTAAACAAGGTCTTGAGACCACCTTTCTACTAGTCTCATTGTTTGGTCTTGTCCAAATTGGCCTAAGGAGATTGAACTACAACAAAATTGCTACTGTGACGATGATTGTATTTTTTTTAAGCCGTTATCAGTCGAATAGGATAATTGAGTTTTTATCTACCACCTAAGACAACAGTGGAAGCGCAACTACAAGAGTAGAGCCCCAGTCCCAACAACAAGCTGCGGTGAGGATATTTATTTTTATTACATTAAGTATTTTTTTCTCTATTTATCTTTAATCATTATTTTAATACATTTGTTTTTCACTTAAAAAAAATCTTTTTGCTGGCTGAAAACTGGGACTAGTTCTAAGCTCCTCTAAGGCCCAGACAATTTGCCATTTTGAAAGTGATGTTACCTACATTCAAAGATCAGAAAACGCTCAAGGATCAGACTACTGTCGAATGTAGAAGCATGGGACTACTGAATGAAACTAATACACTTTTTGTTAGAATTCCTAGATACTATCTAAAGTTTGTTTAGTTTCACAAAACTGATACATTCAAAGATCGAAAAACACTCAAGGATCAGAGTACTGCAGAACGTAGAAGCATAGAACCGCTGAATGAAACTAAGACTCTTTTTGTTAGAATTTCTAGATACTACCTAACTTTTGTTTAGTTTCACAAAACTGATGATGTGTGTATTTCCAAGTTCGGAAGAAGATCAGCCTCTCCTCAAACATGGCTAAACTATTACTATTTTTTGCTAATTTGTTGCTTTCTTTAATGTTCTTGAACCTATTGGTTTGGGGCATGCGCCTCCTTTATTAATCGAATTTCACTATTTGTTTTAACAAAAAGAAAGATTGCTGGTAGCCGTGACTTGTTAATATATAGCTTACTGCTTTAAACTTGACTAGTTTTACTTTTATATGCAAGAAGAATGTTTGCAGGAATTTCTATTAAGTGATGTTACTATAAGATTAATTATTGCTTTAAGCTTGTTAATTAGAATAGTATACCATGATGGTAATACTTTTAGCTCGATTCGTTTCATTACTATAAGTGGTGTTCACTGGATATTTTCTAACTATCTCACTCTTGAATCAAGAAATTTTAAAATTATCTTTACCCTTCAAAAGACTAGTAAATATGGTGGTCATAAAAAGTTGTATTCATATTTGGCCTCACAGATTTCTTAGGTGGGAGTCACTGAATAGTTTGTTCTATCCTCATCCATGCTGCCTCTTGTGTCCTGGTATTCCTTTTTTTTTCTTCTTAACATTGCAGAGGTTTTACATTTAGACATACTTTTGGTAATGATCAGCTAATTGGTTGCCTCTAGTAGAGGCATATTTTGTATGCTCTATTAAAGGATTGACCACTTCTATTCTTCTATGATGTAGTATGGAGCTAATTAGTTTGCCATTAAATACTTCAAACTTGACATTGCCAACAATCTTGTAGCATCTTTCGTATACATACTAGCCCCTCCACCCCACACATGCTAAGTGGTGAGAGCCTGAGAGGAGCCTTAGATTGCAAGTCCCTGATTATATCAATGAAGTTTAACTTCGTCAAACAAAATGGAGCCCACCATTAACTTTTTGGTAGGATTCCCTAATATTTCTCTTTTTCTGGCCGCACATTGATTCTCATGGTTTAATGAGGCATTTGACCATCCTCTTATAAAAGCTTTAGTTATCTACAACTCTTCTTCCATTTTCTGTTTAACATGCTTTTGTAGTGTTGCTTTCCTATTTGGTTACTATGATCAATAGCTTATGCATTTCCCTTCATATAAAGGGGCTATGGACTAGGGAGGTAGGTGGAGTTACTTTTTTGAATAGAGAAATCTTATGTATTTAATCTCAACCTTTTCAGGTGAAACTTACTAACTTGCATTTTTTTCCTGAATTTGAAATATTTGTCATTTGATAGATCCAAGACTTTTTAGTTTCTTTGAAGAACACTAATAATGATATTTTTCGTATAAAAGGGCATCTATAAGTCTTAGTTTATGAAGTATACTTCTCTTATAGTCTGTTTGGACAAGAGATTTTAGGGAGGGATTTTGAAGAAAAATATAACATGATTTTTCCACCAAATCCTTGGTCCCCACAAAATCCCTCCCCCAAATCACTTGTCCAAACAGACTATTAATTTCTTTTGAACCGAATGTCATATACGCCCTTCACGATGCTCTATACACAGCTGCTGATTGAAACTTATAGCATCTCCAAATGAACTTCAAATTTTGTGAAGTAGATAGATCTAACACCTTTCACTTCTAGGAATTACATTAAGATTAGACATTTTTTTTTCTGTTTCTGTTTCTTGTGAACCATCCTCTTATTTTCTTTTGAGCTGCCAATGTTCGACGAGCTACTCCATAAAATCTGATCTCTCTTTACGTGAATTGCTGGATGTTTGGGTACCAAGAGTACTTGTTATTTTGGGCACTACTAATACACAATTTTTGTGGATTGTATAGTTTTGAGTAATTGGGCTAGATCTCCAACTAAGAAACCATTCATTAAACCTAGGATATCTTGCTTGGTTGGAATGGCCAAATATGACATTTTGGGTAGATGTTAGGCATTTTCAAAGTTATTCTACCATTAAGGGGGAATGTTATGTACACATTTCTAAAGGAAGAGCTGCATCCTAGGGAAAATGTTCATAGGCTAAATAGATTTACTACTGTGGATGGTTTACTCAGGATGAGCCAATTCAGTATATAGGGATTTAACCGTAAAGGAATCAGAAGTAGTGAAAGACCATTTCAGGTTTTCCTTGCCATCCAAAAAATTTATATAATAATTAGCTCGGGTTATCTGGCTGGATACCTTATTTTTATAATAATTATGTTTGGTTTACACCTGTGAGATCCAATGGCTGATTTTTTTGTCACGAAGGTCTCCCGCATTGATTATGGATTGGTGTTGGGCAACTTTTAAATTTTTTAAGTGTAACTTCTACCTAAAGGTTCATAAAATTTGTCATTAGAAGTTAGAACTATACCAATATGTCACAGGGTCATCACGGAGGAGGTGACCTATATGTTAAATTAAGATGCATCACATCAAATATTAGTAGGTGATTGAAAGCCACCAAAGAGAAAAAAGGACTACTATCGGGTCAGTATCGATGGAGTGGGTGTCATGAACAGAAAGTGTGGTGGAATAACAGTATCCTATATCGACTAAGTATGTGATTGATCGTGGGTGTATGAGCTCTTGGACACCCTTTCCTTTTTTTTTTATAGGAAGACACCCTTCCCTTGCATGGAGTTAAAGGTGAGTTCTACACAGCTACCCATGGGTTCATAACAAAAAATTAATCAGTTTTTTATATAGTTAGTGGAACGAAACTCAGCAAAAATAATCCATATGCTTCCTTCTAGCTCTTTATGCTTCACTCTTCTAACCCCTCTCTAATTTGCATGCTTCAAATTCAACGTAAGAAACACGTGCAGAGAACATCTATAACCCATCCTAATACATTTCGAGCCCCCAATCCCTTTGGCATGTCCATACTCTTCATTGATGTAGAACAAGCTAGTGTCTAATATCCTACCATTATCATCTCATTGCGCTTGAGTTCCATAGAATTAAGTGAATCTCGCAGAAACAACTCTAAATCTGTTGTAAATAAAGGATATTGTGATATATCATGGTGGATGACCACCACTAGACCACCATCACCATTATCACCACTCACTCCACCACTAGCATCATTATTGCTATTACCACTACCACTAATTTCATCACTATTTCACCTACTACTACCACTACTAATATGGCTATAAATAGAGGCCATTGTTATATGTAATTGTATCCCAAAATTCTAGTAAGAAGAATCCTTTATTGTTAGTCTCTAGTTGTTATTTCTTTCTTGATAGTTATCTTACTTATTTCTCTCTAACTTATAACACGTTATCAGCACGAGTGTTCTAAGAAAGGTTTGTGTTCTACCTTCATAATTAAGGTTTGTATTCAGCAACGTTTTCTGTTAGAATAGCGTGGTTTTTTGTACTGTTCTGAATTTCAGCAACGTTTTTTGATATAATAGCGTGTTTTTTTCTATACTGTTTTTAATTTTCAGCAACGTTTTCTGTTAGAATAGCGTGATTTTCTGTACTGTTCTAAATTTCAGCAACGTTTTCTGATAGAATAACATGGTTTTTCTATACTATTTTTAATTTCAGCAACGCTTTGTGTTAGACTAGCGTTGTTTCTTTAATATTCAACAACGTTTTTTTTATTGTGAAAGTGTAATTTTTGCATATTGTTTCATGCAACCTATATATACATGGTTTGGATCTACAATATGATATATATATATGTATAATAAAAAAAAGAGGACTAAATCACATTGTTGTATGTGTGATACAATCAATGAATTACATTGTAGTATATGTAATTTGATAACGCTCTATACATAAAGATATTTCTTCACATTGTTGTATATGTGAAAGATTCGAAATTGGAAAACATTTATCAGTATATTGTTTAAAATAGCCTCTAATATACGTATTTTTAAACAGATGACGAACCTTGCTAAGCTGGAATTTAAAGCTCCTGATGTAAGCGGGGACAATTATTTATCATGGAAATTGGATGCAAAGTTGCATTTACAGTCAAACAAGGTTGACAATGCTATAAAAGAGGATGGTATAATAACCTCTGAAGACAAGGCTAAGGCATTGATTTTTCTGCGTCATCATATTCATGATGACTTGAAAGCAGAATACCTCTGTGAGGATGAACCAATGAATTTGTGGATATCCTTAAAAGACAGATTTGGCCACGAAAGGATGGTTATTCTTCCAACTGCTCAAAGTGTATGGATGAACTTACGTTATCAAGATTATAAAACTGTGAAAGAATACAATTTTTCTTTATTTAATATTATTTCTCGCTTAAGGTTATGCGGAGAAAAAATAACTGAGGTTCAAATAATTGAGAAAACCCTTTCCACTTTTCACGCAAATAATGTATTTTGCAGCAACAATACCGTGAAAGGCGTTTTCAGAAATACTTTGAACTTGTAACTTGTCTACTTGTAGCAGAAGCGAATTGTAATCTCCTTATAAAAAACCACAACTCTAGACCAAATGGTTCAATGGCAATTCCTGAAGCGAATGCCAATTATGGGTTTAGAGGAGGTCGTGGTAAAGGCCGTGGAAGATTGCATGGAAGAAGAAGAAATAATAGTAATAGTTATCACCCTTATAGAGGTGGAAACAATGGAGCTCCACAAGGAAATAAGTGGAATAAGTGGGCACCATCATCTAGCACAGAGAATTCCAATCCTCAAAATAAACCCAATAAAGACAATAATGCTTGTTACAGATGTGGCAAGGAGGGACATTGGGCAAAATATTGCCGAACTTCTAAAGAAAAGGTTGAGAAGTTCAAAGAATCAAAGAAAGTGGAAACAAATCTAATTGAAGATTGGAATAATGATCCATTGGACATCACTCAATTGGATACATCTAATTTTTTTGAAGATCGGAATGGAATCCTATTAGCAATGAACAATTCGAGGAGATGTTGGGAAATCCACCTTCAATGGTGTAATTGCTTGGTTACTTTGCGACTAGTACTTGCTTAGTTGTCATTTTTTTTTAATTTTGAACTATTTACATTTACAAGTCATGTGTGTTTAAATTTAAATCCCTCATGGAAAGTTTAGGCCATGAGTGTCTGGTTTGTTTTGGATTATGGGTTTGTGAGTCATGTTTTATTATGGTATATTTTCTCATTAACTGTTTTATTATTATTCTTGTGCTAGAATTAAGATTCATGAATCTTATTTGCTTTATGTTGAAGGTATGAACATACAAATGGACAAAAATGAAATATGTTTGGTGGATAGTGCTACGACCCATACAATTTTGAAGAATCAGAATTTTTTTTAAAATTTAGTATTTGAGACATATAAAGTGTCAACAATAGCTGGACCAACACATATAATTGAGGGCTATAGAAAAGCAAACCTCATGTTACCTAATGGTACCCAAATCAATGTGCATAATGCGTTATACTCAAGCAATTCAAGGAAGAATTTGCTAAGTTTTAAAGATATACGCATAAATGGATACCATATTGAAACTCGGAACAATGACAATAAAGAGACATTGTGCATTACATCTAATGTTGGGAGCAAGAAGCTCACATTAGAAGAATTCTCATGTTTTTCAGTTGGTTTATATTACACCACAATTAATGTAATTGAGTCTCATGCAAATATGGCAAAACAAAGAGTTTATAATCCCGCCTTATGTACTGTTTGGCATGATCGTTTGGGCCATCCTGGACAAACTATGTTCAAGCGAATCATTGACAATTCTTGTGGGCATACATTGGAAAAACAATATCTTGGCTTACCTAAGAATTACTTGTGTGTTCCTTGTTCCCAAGGAAAGCTTATAACTAGACCATCTTATCTGAAGGTTAAGAATGAATCTCCCACTTTTCTACAAAGGATACAAGGTGACATTTGTGGTCCTATTCATCCTGCTAGTGGACCATTTCAATATTTCATGGTACTTATAGATGCATCAACTAGGTGGTCACATGTTTGCCTATTATCTACTAGAAATCTTGCATTTCCATATTTTTTGGCTCAAATTATCAAACTTAGATCTCATTTTCCAGATAACCATATAAAGTCAATTAGACTGGACAATGCTGCTGAATTTACCTCACAAGTTTTCAATGATTATTGTACATCTTTAGGAATTGAGGTTGAACACCCTGTCCCATATGTGCATACTCAAAATGGGTTAGCCGAGTCATTTATCAAACGTCTTCAACTTATAGCAAGACCCTTACTTATGCAATCCAGTTTACCACTTGATGCTTGGGGACATGCCATTTTGCATGCTGCATCTCTAGTTAGACTTCGACCAACTGGTTACCATCATTTGTCACCTATACAGCTTGTTAGTGGTAGACAACCTAACATATCACATTTGAGAAAATTTGGTTGTGCAGTACATGTTCCAATTCCACCTTTGAAAAGATCTAAGATGGGTCCTCAACGACGTTTGGGCATATACATAGGTTTTGAGTCCTCATCTATAATAAGATATCTTGAGCCAATGACAGGGGATGTCTTTACCGCAAGATTTGTTGATTGCCAATTTGATGAGACAATTTTTCCGCCGTTAGGGGGAGGTAAGCAACAATTTATTAATAAAGAAAATGTTGCTATAGAACGGCGTGAATGGTGTAAATTAACATGGAATACACCCACTTTGTCTCATCAAGACCCGAGAACTTCACAATGTGAAAATGAAATGAGAAGAATGATTCATTTGCAAGAAATTGCAAATCAATTACCTGATGCATTTAATGATGCAGCAAAGGTAACAAAATCGCATGTGCCAGCTATGAATGTACCAGCCAGAATAAATGTTCCAATTGGACAAAGTCCAATAATGGCGGCAAATGAATCTACCACGCGTCAAAAGCGTGGCAGGCCTATAGGTTCCAAAGATAGTGCTCCAAGAAAAAAGAGAGCTAGTGAAAAATCTTGTCCTGATGAAAGCCCAATAGTGGCTGGAGCTCCAGAAACAAATAATAAAAATGCACAAGTTCCCAAATTCATTGAAATGCCTATGGTTGCCCCTGATGTGGCACAGGTACCTGAAAATAATGAGATCTCGATTTTCCATGCATGTTCAAGTGAATTATGGGACAGGAAAGCATTTGTCATCGATGACATATTCAGCTATGCAGTAGCTGCTGAGATATCAAAGGACAATGATGATGAAAATGAACCACGTAGTGTAAATGAATGTCGACAAAGAAAAGATTGGCCAATGTGGAAAGATGCTATTCAAGCAGAGTTAAAATCTCTAGAGAAACGTGGTGTGTTTGGACCTATAATGGAAACACCAAAGGGCATAAACCCTGTTGGTTTTAAATGGGTGTTCGTAAGAAAGCGAAATGAGAGAAATGAAGTTGAAAGATACAAAGCCCGACTTGTGGCACAAGGTTTCTCTCAAAGGCCCGGTATTGACTATGAGGAAACATACTCCCCAGTTATGGATGTCATTACTTTTAGGTATCTAATTAGTCTCGCAGTTTCTGAAAATCTCGATATGAGACTTATGGATGTTGTAACTGCATATTTATATGGAGACCTAGATACTGACATCTATATGAAAATCCCAGAAGGGTATACAATGTTAGAGACAAAGTCAAAGAGCATGTGTTCAATAAAACTAAGACGAGCATTATATGGATTAAAACAATCCGGAAGGATGTGGTATAACCGTCTTAGTATATATTTGACAAAGGAAGGATATAAAAATAATCAAATTTGCCCATGTGTCTTCATTAAGAAATTTACAAAAGGATTTGCTATAGTAGCAGTATATGTAGATGATATAAACCTAATTGGTTCTCCTACAGAATTGGAGAAAACTGCTAACTATTTGAAGAAAGAATTTGAAATGAAAGACTTGGGAAAAACGAAACTTTGTCTTGGCTTGCAAATAGAAAGAAGTTCTAATGGAATTTTTCTTTATCAATCCCGATATACTGAGAAGATCTTGAAACGATTTAGAATGGACAAAGCACATCCACTCAGCACACCCATGGTTGTGCGAAGTTTAGATTTGGATAAAGATCCATTTCGACCAATGGAAGAACATGAAGAAGTTCTCGATCCAAAAGTGCCATATTTAAGTGCCATTGGAGCACTTTTATATCTAGCACAATGCACAAGACCGGATATTGCTTTTTCTGTTAGTTTATTATCAAGATATAGTTCTGCACCTACACAAAGACATTGGAATGGTGTTAAGCACATCTTGAGATATCTTCGTGGAACAATTGACATGGGATTATTTTATTCTTCTGATCCTACCAACAACCCCCATCTAGTTGGTTATGCAGATTCAGGTTATCTTTCTGACCCCCATAAAGGTTGTTCCCAAACAGGTTATGTGTTTATTAATAACCATGCAGCTATATCTTGGCGATCAACAAAACAAAGTTCTGTAGCAACTTCTTCTAACCATGCAGAGTTAATTGCACTTCACGAAGCAACAAGAGAAAGTGTGTGGTTGAGATCAATCATTAGACATATACGAGAAAATTGTGAACTACCCCCAGTCACAAATGAGCCAACAATAATTTACGAAGATAATACAGCATGCATTGCCCAAGTACAAGAAGGATTCATCAAAGGAGATCGAACCAAGCATCTTCCAACAAAGTTATTTTATGCACATGAGCTCCAAAGAAGGAAAGTGATAGACGTCAAGCAAGTTCGGTCAAATGAAAACTTAGCCGACTTATTCACCAAGGCTTTACCCAAGTCCACATTTCAGAAGTTGATATATGGGATAGGCATGCGACGGCTCAATCATCAGACTAATTAGTTGTACATCTTGTATTTCGAGTGGGAGAATTGCTTAAGAAGAGCATTTATTTACAAATTGTGGATACTCACACTCCAGTCCAAATCAGGGGGAGCATCTTTGGACTTTATGCGTGTTGTACTCTTTTTCCTTCGCTTAGGTTTTGTCCCACTGGGTTTTCCTAGCAAGGTTTTAACGAGGCAACTATAACGCGTCCAACACTACAATAAAGTTGATATTGTACTCTTTTTCCTTCGCCAAGGTTTTATCCCATTGGGTTTTCCTGGTAAGGTTTTAACGAGACAATTATATTAATGTGGTGGACATCCAAGGGGGAGTGTTGTAAATAAATGATATTGTGATATATCATGGTGGATGACCACCACTAGACCACCATCACCATTATCACCATTCACTCCACCACTAGCATCATTATTGCTATTACCACTACCACTAATTTCATCACTATTTCATCTACTACTACCACCACCAATATGGCTATAAATAGAGGCCATTGTTACATGTAATTGCATCTCAAAAATTCTAGTAAGAAAGAATCCTTTATTGTTAGTCTCTAGTTGTTATTTCTTTCTTGATAGTTATCTTGCTTATTTCTCTCTAACTTATAACAAAATCTATTATTTGTTTACAATTTGAATTTTACGAAATTAGGTGTTCATATTTCAAAAGCGTGATAAATAATTAATTTTTAACATAAATTCGTACAATACCTTTCATTGCATTGCATCCTAAGGAATATATCTGCATAATTGATGAAAATAAACATATTGTATTTCTACTGTAAAACACATTTCTTTGCATTCAAACACAACCTTATATTTTATTCACCCTTCCCGTGAATCAATCACAAGGGCGTTCCACCGCCACGGCGCCACCAGTCCCGAAAGACGTGGTGGGCCGGTCTTTGGGCCTCGGGTCTGTGGGTAACTAATAGGAAAATCTTTCCAGAGCAAACTTCGTAGGGGCCTTCTTTTTAATGTAACGGTTGAAAAAAAAAAAAAAAAAGACTGGTTTAGCTAACTCCTCTCAGACCCCACCTATCCACGTTTTTTAAAAGCTTCTTTTCTCTCAGATAATGCAAATGGATAACACAGAAGAAGAAATACCAGTACGTGAAAAATCTGACAAACAACCACACTCGCACTCGTGGAGATAAGGTTCACTTTCCAAACCCTAGCTCTGAGAAACCTAGCTTTGAGAAACCTTGACTGAGTATTATCTCCCGACTCCTTCCATGGTCACTTTACTCTCTAACTCTACTCCCATTAACGCCACCAAACTTCCTCTCCTCACCAAAACCCTCACTTCAACCTTCATCCGATATGATCGACCACTCAAATTCCGAAATCGGCGAATTCGATTTTCGGTAAATGCAGTTGGAACAAACGCATTTGAATCGAATTATTATCCTAAGCAACAACAACAACAACAACAACCTAGAACATTGTTTCCTGGTGGATTTAAGAGACCGGAAATTAAGGTACCTACTCTGGTACTGAAATTGAATTCAGAAGAGGTTTTGGGGAAGGAAAATGTTTTGGATTCTGTTGATGTTGCGGTTTCTAAGTGGGTTGGAATTGTTATTCTCGGTGGCACCGAAGGAAGTGGTGGGAAATTTTATGAAGCAGCGAGGTTGTTGAAATCGGTTATTAGAGATCGAGCTTATCTTCTTATTGCAGAGCGTGTTGATATTGCTGCAGCTATTGGTGCAAGTGGCGTTGTTCTCTCTGATCAAGGTCGGATCTTTTTTTTACTTTGAGCTGTTTAGGAATTAATTTGGTGGTTAGTTTGATCTGGAAGTTCAAGAAAAATCCTCATTATGTTAATTACTCTCAAAGTTAATGATCTTAGTAATTAGGAAGCAACCTTCACTTGCTAAATTTTTAAATTTTTTGCCTTTTTTGTATTTATCGTCCGTCCTTATTTGCTAATGTCCAAAAGAAAACCTGATATTTCCTTTTCGATAGAAAATTATTGGAAATGTTCTGGGATTTGAGCCCTTTACATGTTTGTGTTACATATTACTGCAATCAATATTCATCACTTAAACACCAACTAGCTGTGGTTGCTGCACAAATTATGTTTTGTTTGTCCATTTTGTCTAGGACTCTATTTCTGTTAGAGAGTACTACTTGATATCTTCTCTCCCTTTACATATTACTGCAATCAATATTCATCACTTAAACACCAACTTCCTGTGGTTGCTGCACAAATTACGTTTTGTTTGTCCATTTTGTCTAGGACTCTATTTCTGTTAGAGAGTACTACTTGATATCTTCTCTTCCTTTACATTGAGTTGACTCGGTCCGGTCATCTGGGAATTGGCTTGACGTGGTGCTGAATCAAAATCCAAAGCACGTGTCTCGGCTAAATTCATGTAAAACTCTATCAAGTCGAGTACATGTTGACTTATTAAGTATTAACCTTAATTGGGTCTGATACCAATCTTATTGGTGTTTTTATAGATGAACTCGGTCAAACTTGGTATGAATTAGTCAGAATCAGCTTGACTGGGTCCAACAACCAAAATAATGGAAAACAGAGGATCATCAATTTGTTCCTTGATTACCCAATAACCAAAATAATTTCCTATCAAAGATGAAACTAATTTTATTTCTTAGATAAATCTGAAATTCAGACCGCAATCTGTTAAGTGTGCACAGAAGAACTCTTCTCCAGTGAAAACTTGTTTTCTCTGACTTTTTTTTTTCTTTGTCTTTTTCTTCCCAAAAGTTCACAAACTCCAGCACCAATCAACCTCTTTTTCATTCTATAGTCATTTCTAAACATTTTCTCGTTTTCACAGGTCTTCCAGCCATTGTGGCAAGAAACATGATGATGGAATCAAAATCTGAGTCTGTAATTCTCCCAGTAGTCGCGAGGAGTGTCCATACTGCTGATGCTGCTTTAAGTGCATCTAATTCTGAGGGTGCTGATTTTCTTATATATGGTAATGATGGAGGAAACTCTGCTGATATGCTGGTGAACTCCATCTTCCAAAATGTCAAAGTACCAGTGTTTACAATGATCACTCTAGTAGAAGAGAACTCACTGTTTACTGATGCATCAAAGTTATTCCAGTCAGGTGCTAGTGGGTTAGTTATTTCCTTGGATGATATGAAGCAGTTAAGTGATGATACTCTGAGAAAATTGTTTTCTACTATGAATGTGATGAATCAAAAAACACAGGACGAATATCAAAGCTCCATTAAACCTAAAAAGATGGATGTGGGTGACCATGGAAAGAAAGGGGTCATCCCCTCTATTACATTGGAGGCGAGAGAAAAAGAGTTCATTGAAATGGAGAAAACAGTTTTACAAGAGACAATATCTGTCATCCGCAAAGCTGCACCACTGGTGATCTTTTAACATTACATTTGGTAGTTGTTGCTCTTCAGATAGTGTCTAGCATTCAATCAATGGTTCCCATGTGTACTTGATCTGAATATGTACATATTGGTTTTGAGTGGCAGATGGAGGAGGTTTCACTTCTCATTGATTCAGTTTCTCGACTTGATGAGCCATTTTTGCTGGTTATAGCGGTAATTGTGTGTTGAACTTCAGCAAAATCTGGTTCCACCGATTATACATTGGTATTAGCTCTAAATTTCATATAACTTCTTTTATAGAATTAAACATAAAGTTGGTTTTGAGTAGTAGAAAGAAAGTTGTATTTTGTTTCTTTTCATCGGTCTCACATTTTAATTTAGGAGCACATGCTATTCCATACACTTATACATTTACATATATGGTATATCTATTTCTAATTTCCATAACCAGCTTGTTACATTAGAAAGAATTCAATCAAGAAGATCGAGGTTCATTTCTCATCGGCACGCAAGCGGTGTTGAACCCTTTATTCCTTGGTTTTGTATTGGCATTGACTGATTTATTGGTACACAGTGACTGATGCTCACTCGTATCAGCCATGTTTGCGACCATGATAACACAAACTTTGGACATAATTCCTAAACATATGAATGTTTAGGAAATTCAACATACGGAGATGTTTCTATTAGTGGGTCTGTGAAACCTCAAGGTGAAACCTAAGGTTCCTTTTCAGTACTCAGTAGTAGTATATACAAGGTTATGGAATATTGAGTACAGATGTGTCTGAATTATAAACTTTTCAAAGGCACAGTGTCAGACACCCTTTATCTGTGTTTGAACCAATATTGGTTTTCATGCCCTTGTTATATACCCATAGTATATCTTAGCAATTGGGTTAGGGTTCATAGACATGATGCTGATTGTTATTTGATTCGTCAATTTCAGCACAAGTGTAATACACATATAAGCCACATTGTGAATTAGTTTGTGTCCTTTGGTAGGAAATGAGGATCTGAGAAAAAATTATTTAAGGGTTAAGATATATGAAACAAAAAATCGTCAAGACTATAAGTTTTTATTTAATCCATGTTTTATAATTGGTTAGAAACACAATTGCCCTCATATCCATATCTTAATAAGAAAAATGTCATTCATAAGATGGAGCCTGATGATCATATTTGTACCATGCGATATAAAACCAAGGGGAGTAAACTGTAAAGCCATATAATATAACTTCATGAATCTTGTTTTTTATGGTGCTTTTTCTTTTGTGCTACTTCGGTATTGAAGGTTTTGCTATGACTGGATGTATGGAGAATCATGTCTTTTTCTTTAGTTCAATTTAAGATAAGTCCTCAACATGCATATATGTTCTTGAAAATACTATTTATAAAAAACAAACTGTGTTAAATGTTGGCGTTCCTTGATGATCATTTACCATGATCCGCTGTTGGATTGAAATGTGAACAGCTTGCATGCTAATTTACTCTGTTCCTTATCATGTTTGTGGAAGATAAGATGATTCTCTATGTTCACCATATTTCTGTTCTTGGTAGACTATTTTAGATTTCATGTTGTAGTTTTTTATTAGATCTTTTGATTACCATAGAGAGAGTCTTTGCTGGTTTATCCTTGAAATGATTTGAAATTTCCCCCTTGAAGGTTTTGCTTTTCTTCACAATTCTTTATTTTTCTTTCTTCTTATTAGGGTGAGTTTAACTCTGGCAAATCAACTGTTATCAATGCTCTCCTTGGAAGTAGGTACCTCAAAGAAGGAGTTGTTCCTACAACTAATGAGATCACTTTGTTATGCTATGCTGAGTTGGATACTTTTGAGCAAGAACGTTGTGAAAGGCATCCAGATGGTCAATTTATATGCTATCTACCTGCTCCAATTCTGAAAAAAGTTAGTCCACTTTTGGTTTTATTTTCTTGAAACATCCATGTTTTTAGTTACCATATTCCTTATGTGATTCTGTATTTCCATCTGGTACAACTGCTGTAACTATTCCACTAACTCCATATATTTATTATGCACTTGAAAAATCCTTTTGCTTATTTCTCTCTTTTTTGTTGGGCATAACTGTTCTGTTGTTATTCTTCACTCAATAATCTTGTATGGTTGTCCCATTAGCTTTCTCTATACCATAAGTTATGCATTACTCTGGTGGTTGGCCATATATTGGGCATTCCTTGTCATATACTAGTAACTTTACTCCCCTTATTGTCTTCTTAGTTCTTACAGAATGTTGCCGTACTACGTGCGCATGCATGTTTGTGTAGCTTTTTACGAAACTTTCATCCTAAATATGCAAATTTGCATGACTAGGTGATGGACTGAGTTTGTTATGGTGTTTCATATTTGTCATTGCTCAATTTCAGTAAATTGCCTTTATTTATCTTGTCCTTGTGATAATGTGATTTCCTTAGAAAGCACAGCTCAATATGTTGCAATGGTAGACAATCAATTAGCTGTGTGTTTTCACATAACTAGTAATTGGTGTTAGTCATTTACTCCATCTCCAAGTATCGACTTGCATGGTCTGGTCAGTGTGCATTAGTGATCAAAACCAATGCACTGTATTGGGCAGCATTTGATTCCACAATGGTTTATGTACTAAATATTTCCCACAAAACATGTTGGGAGGATCCATGGTGAATAATTATATAAACTCATCCATGGACTAGAAGTCTGTTGATGCATGGATCAGACAATCTTACTATCCTAAATCTGTTCCCTCTTAGTGAGAAACTTCATTCTTTTGTCACTGAACTAAGAGAGGAAAGATCAATCTGTGCTCAATAATGCTATTTTCATAATTTATTATCCTAAGCATGTAGTGGAGATCAAATCCATCCTTTCGTAAAATATCTCTTGAATTTACAATTCTTAACAATTGCTTTGTTTGATAGGATTAACCTATTGGATATCTTTCTGCAATTCAGATGAACCTTGTTGATACACCTGGTACTAATGTGATTCTCCAAAGGCAACAACGTCTTACTGAAGAGTTTGTTCCCCGTTCAGATTTGCTTCTTTTTGTTATCTCTGCTGACCGACCATTAACTGCAAGTGAGGTATTATGAGTTGCGTTTGTCAACATGGTATCATGTACTAGTGCCACTGTGTAATGGGAGGAAATTATAATGTGCCATAAAGTTAATAATCCTTCTCTTTGAACATCTTTGTGCATTTCAGGTTGATTTTCTTCGTTATATTCAGCAGTGGAAGAAAAGAGTTGTGTTTGTCTTGAACAAATCTGATCTCTATCAGAGTAACAGTGAGGTTTAACTGTGCATTTTTTTGTAAATCTTATTTCTCACTTCATATAGGAGCTCTTGGTCCTCTTGTTTGAACAAAACCTGTTTACTTTACCTTCAACTTCCTAGCTAATTGCTATTGTTAATTCTTTCCTGTTTCTCTGACTTGGATCAGCTTGAGGAAGCCATTGCATTCATTAAAGAGAACGTTCGGAAGTTGCTGAGTACAGATCATGTAACATTATATCCTGTGTCTGCAAGGTCAGCAATCGAAGCAAAACTTGCTGTGGGTTTAAATAGTGGGAAAAATCACGAGGAGTTATTAGAGAGTGATTCTCGTTGGAGGAGCAGTGGTTTCTATGAACTTGAGAAATTCTTGTTCAGCTTTTTAGATGGATCAACAGATACAGGAATGGAGAGAATGAGGCTTAAGTTTGAAACACCAGTTGGAATTGCAGATCGATTAATTGCTTCTTGTGAAACACTTGTAAGGAAAGATCATGAATCTGCCATTCAGGATTTAGTCTCGGTTAGTGAAATAGTTAGTAGAGTGAAAGAGTATGCAGAGAAGATGGAAACTGAGAGCATGTCTTGGAGGAGACAAACTTTGTCACTCGTATGTTACTAACTTTTCAGGCATGAATATTTTGAGAATTATGTCTGAATCATGTTGTTCTCTTTTTTATATATCTTGTTCTAATGTACATTCTGGCATACTTCGTAATATAAGGTGGAGTGTCTGTTTTCAACCCTATGTTTATTAGAGAGAATTCATTTATGTAAATTGCAGATTGATACTGCGAGGGCAAGAACCGTGAGGCTTATAGAATCTACTCTTCAACTGTCAAATCTTGATCTTGTTGCTTCCTATGTTTTCAAAGGCGGGAAATTGCCTGCTAGCTCAAGTGTTCAAGATGACATTATTGGTCCTGCGCTTTCTGATGCACAAGTAAGTTATCTATTATAATATACTATAGGAGAAGCCTTTGGGTTAACAAAACCCTCTCTCTTAGGTGTGGGTTAAAAAAACCTACATTATAAGCATATGGCCCAACCTATTATCTATTATTGGGTTGACCCTCTCTCTTAAGTGTGGGTTAAAAAAAACCTACATTATAAATATAAATTCAAATTCTAAAACAACTAAATTTTCTAATTATCTAATAAAAAAATTCAAATTTTTTTTTTTAAAAGAAGTCCCGTGCCTTGCTCGGGATATGGGGGCTACTTAGATTCTAAAGTAGAAGCTAAAAGTCCAATCTCTAAACATATCTTCGAGTTTGCTGCTATGTGCTTCTATACAGCAAAGTGTATTTGCATCCAGAAGCTTCATTGTGTATAGTCACTCAATATGGGATCCCAGAAGTACTATTGGAAGTATATAAGATGAAACAGTGTTATGGTCAAGTTTAATCGGGATAGACCTGCCTAAATGCGACAAACCATATCGTATTCATTCTTTGATACCCATGACTTTTGTTTCGTTTAGAGTCTCATATGTCCTATATTGGTTAGTCAGTAAATAGCACTTGAGCTAGATTATCTTCATGCAATTTGGGTCTGACATTTGATGGATTGTTTTTTATATTTTCTTGGTATGTAGAAACTACTTGGGGAATATAAGCTGTGGTTACAATCAAATAATGATCGTGAAGGGAGGCTCTACCAGGAATCTTTTGAGAAGAGATGGCCTTCATCTGTTAATCAGAATATCCAGTTGCATTCTGGAACTTATGAATTACAGAGAAAAGAAGAGTTCAGCATGAGTACAATAGAAAATTTCAGTGCTTCTGCTGCTGCTAAACTTTTTGAACGAGAAATCCGTGAAGTGGTGAGTTTATTACTCATTATTACGTAATATTTTAGTCCTTTATAAAGTGTTAGATCTGGAATCTTTTCTAACCCTCATATTTGTTATTTTCATTTTTTATCTGAACCTCCAAAAATCATAAAGCCTAAGCATGACCTAGAGTGCTTGCTGCTTCTAATTCATGCCATTAGTCCCCTGCATATGTCTGTTTCTCTTATGACGTTGCCAACTATGTTACCTAGATATTCTAGAATTGGTGTTGGGTAACATAGGTTGCTAGTATGTCCAGCCATGGGACCATACTCCTTGAGAGAATAAAGTAACTGCAAACATTCTAAAGTCACAATAAAAAATCATCAGGTACTAATATTTTGAATGACCTTGTCTACTCTAAGTTAAACTTGATGTCTCATAGTTCTATTTTTTTTATATTTTTTTATATTTTTCTTGTCTTCTAAAAGAATATGATCAATTTAATTTGAAAGAGCACTCCTAACATGATCCTTAAGAATAGTGGGAATCATGGTGGTTTTAGTTATGGTAGTTACACTGCGGGATCTTGTGGAGTTTGTAAAGTCCTATTATTGATACCACAAACTTGATTTTAAAACTTGAAAAGGCTTTTATTTTGGGTATCGTAGCTTAGGCAACATGGATTGTAGCTGCTTTTAGTGCAATTCAGTTGTCCTTGGTTTACCAAGTAACCGACAGATGCGTATTGCATAGTTGCCTCAATAGGCTCAAAGTACAAATCTCAACTGTAGATTTTTTTAAAATTTCTTATATTAACGATTAAACACAACCTTCTTGGTTTAACTAACTGATCAACCACCCTTAAAAAAGAAAAAAAAAGAAAAAAAAAAACTCTAACCAATCAACCTGATAGGATATGCCTTCCTTTCGATTTTTCAGTTTTTGGGAACATTTGGAGGACTAGGAGCTGCTGGCTTATCTGCTTCCCTTTTAACAACTGTGTTACCAACCACGTTGGAGGATCTTCTTGCTCTAGGACTTTGCTCTGCTGGCGGGTAACAATTGCTTTTCTTGATTTGAAGTTCATGTTGATGTTTCTTTCCATTTCCCTCTTATAGCTGAAGGTTAAAAATTTCTTAATGGACATCAATCCATGAGTTTGGTCTACCTGAAAGATGTGGCAACTATGAATATCTCTTCAATCGTTGACTAAAATCAAATCATGTGAAACTGCAGTTTAGCTGTTTTCTCTAAATTCTGTCTTTACAAGGCAAAAAAGGTTGATTGGCCTGTGGTCACGGTATAAAATGAGAACCCGGTTATAGTCCAGGATTTGGATAGATTAACTTCTATCAACAAGGTGATTTAGTCTGTTTACATGTTTAGTTTGTAATCAGTAAAGATATTACATATGGAACAAACCTATGTTTAGTCTGTTTACCTAGGAGTCTTCGAAGTAGTATTCTGCTTCCTGCTAGCACTGTTTTTCCTGAAAATTCTGCATCATTGGGTTTAGCCATTGTGAACCTAATAAAGTATGGAACAAGCCACTAAAAACAAGGTTTTAGATTGTACAAATACAATGACAACTAATGACAGTGCTATTTAGGAGTTACATTACAAGTTTGTTGGCGATTACAGCTGAAATAAAAGGTATTAAGAAAATACTGAAGACATGCATTAGCAGAAAATATAGCTTGAGATAGATTTGAGTGAAGAAATCAGATTCGTGCCACTTAGTAGAGAAAGGTGTAGAATGATGATGAACCAATTTGGTGTATTTCTCGAGTCTGTCTCTGCCACTAAACATGTTACTTTATATTAATTTCTACCCCACCGTTGTGGATTTCATTCTCCTAGAGTCTAGGAACTCCATTTTAAAAAAGCAGGTGGATTCTTCTGTGGAATGACCACTGTATACTATGAAATGAAGTTGGAAAAGAAGTATGTAGGCTTTCTCCATTACTTGCTTTGATTCATATTGATGTGGACCCAGTATTGATCACTTCCTGTATAGATGTGGAGGTGGTAATAGGCTGATGTTATTTTGCATTTCTTACTTGCATACGTTTCCACTAATATTTTAGAAAAAATGTATTTGCCTTAGGGTTTACCATTTTCAAACACCTCCAGTAGACGAGTTGAAGCTCATTTTTCTAACACCTCTTAGGTGGAGTGTTATAGTAAGACAATTGTAGGGCCATGTTGTCCATTTGTAGTATATAGTTCATGTTTTTATGGGTTAATCATGGGTACATTTTTTATCTCATTTCTGTTGAAATTTTCTTTTGATCAGCAATTTTATTAAAGACATAGCTTGAAAGGTCCCCAGAATAACATTCAAATTTATTTCTTCCCAACTGTGCTGGTCTGTTCTCTTCCCTTCTAGATAGTGGAGTAGACTTTGACTAGCTACTAGTTAGTCGTGGTGCAACAGTTAAAAACTCTCGTGCTCTCACTTTCCTGACATCTATTTTTCATGATCACCATTTGGATCTGATTCAACTTCTAACAGTTTTTTGTTTTTTCAATGAAAACCTTCTAATAGTTTGATAGCAATATCAAATTTCCCAACTCGTCGAAAGGAGATGGCAGAAAAGGTGCGAAGGACAGCAGATGCTGTGGCACGTGAACTCCAAGAGGCGATGCAGAAAGATCTCTTGCAGAACATTGAGGATCTAGAGAACTTTGTTAAATTCATTAGCAAGCCTTATCAGGATGCAGCACAACAAAGAGTAGACAGATCGTTGAAGACACAGGAAGAGTTAACAACTGTGCAGAAAAAACTGCAAACTCTGCAGAATGAAATCCAAAACCTGCACATATCTTGAAATTGTTTTGTTCATTATTTAAGTGATTGAAATCCCCATCTACATCTCTTTCGTTGTATTTATGTATGTATAAGTTCGGGGAAAGGAGGGTTGTGGGAGACGAGGGGCAGCAGCATTCAGACTCATCCAAGGATACTAAAGAGTGGTGAAATGTCCAGACGACATTATATTGTATCAAATAGTGTAACAATATGTATAATAACATCAAATGGAAATAACAAAATTCTGATTGGATTTCGAGTCTATGTAAGAAGATTCTGCGTGTTGAGCCATTGCTTAATACCCTTTTGAATAACAATATGAATGAAAATGAAATTGCAAGAAAAACACTGCTAGTTTAGCCTGTCAGTTTGCTCCCTGGATATTGAAACAATTATTTTATCCATCTTTCAAGTTGATTATCTTGATGC
This sequence comes from Macleaya cordata, assembly GCA_002174775.1. Lineage (NCBI taxonomy): Eukaryota > Viridiplantae > Streptophyta > Magnoliopsida > Ranunculales > Papaveraceae > Macleaya > Macleaya cordata. Next base: position 60,049 of record MVGT01002760.1, on the reverse strand, counting down.
TGCAGTAAACCTAATTCCTTCAGCAAATGTGTTTTCTTGTTCACAGGTTCCTCTGTGACATTGACTTGTAATTCTTCTGTCATGGAAGCTACTGAGTATATTTTAGGTTGATTGTGACTTCAATAATTTATTAAGTCATGACCTTATTAAAGTAATCCCCAGAGGTTCTTCACTTAGGAATTTAATCAATACTTTTCTTATACTTTCATTGTCATCTTCTTCATAAATTCCCAGTTGACATTTAAAGATTATTCTGTCCAGATTAATTAAATTTTGTTTTTCTGCTTTTTCATCATCTATTCCTTAACAACAGATTCTGTAATATTTTAAAACTCTGCAGATGAATTAATATCTCCAAGGTAGGACGAATATGGAAACCTTCAACGTCGAATGTTGTCACGAGCACATAAATCGATAGATTATGTCGTTAATCAAGGATTATTAATGTAAGAAAAGTGAGGTTATGCTGTGTGTTTGAGATTCTATCCCTCAAAACAATGGCTGTAAAGTCGAATATTGACGGAATGTTGAGTTACCGACTGTATATATATATATATATATATATATTTTTTTAATTTAATTTTTAAATTTTTCGTGGGCTCGATGCATAAATTCTGTATTAACGCCTAATCAACAACGAAAACACCCATTCCCCGTGTGACATGTTTGCATGGTTTACGTAGACTATATGCTTTTTATTCTTTTAATTAAGTAGATTAAATTAAGAAATAATAGAAAATTAAGGGCACTAACATGGTCAAAAGGTAGGAAGAGTGCGTTTTGATTACATGCTTGTGTAAGCTATGAAGTGGATTCCCACATTTGTCTCCATGGAGTCTAAAAGAACCATAAAATAAACTCAAAAATCAGAGATGACTCTAGGGCTTCATTTGGGGCCAAGTTGATGATCAAAGAAAAGAAGAACACTTAGACTTAGTTTAAGAGTCTTTCTTTTGATCTTTTTCCTTTGGTTGGCTGAACTAAAACAAAAGCAGAGATGGGTTTTATTGAGTGCAAATTTGATGGTTAGGGTTTGGACAGAAGGATAGGGGCAAGGTGCACATATTCTTATCAGTCTCACTAACAAAGTTTGCATTTCTACTATTAAGTGAGGTCCAAAAAGCTTGCATTTTTTGATACTTTAACAAGCTGAGCTAATCCTTCTGTCTTTTGTATGTGTTCTATGATATATGCTTTAGGACCACAATCTACCTTTGCAAGATACTAGCTAGTTTAGCTTTTACATCAAAACAATCATAATTACAAAAATACTACTTGGGTCTGTATTAAATGTCAAAGTTACGTATGATGTGTCCAGGTCGGTAGAGGTAACCTTGAATTAAACTGAGGAATCCAGCAATTCGTAAAGGACTGTCACTCTCCTTCGAGAAGAAAGGGAGGTGGCTTCCGAGATGAGGAATGAGCGTGAGCGAAGAAGAAGAACGAATATCCTTAGAGACAGAGAGCCAGTCTGAGAGAGAGAGAGAGAGAGAGAGAGAGAGAGAGATCCCCCTTTTCTCAGTATCCCCCCGTTGGGTATTTATAGCCTTACCCTCTTGGGGTCCTTCTTCTCCTTCCTCCCTCATGTTCTCTTTCCTCTTTTAGGAAAAGACAAAATCAGAGGATATTCTTGACACGTGGCCGGAGGGCCACTCTGTCAGGTGTCAGGGCGGTTTCCTGACAAGAATCTTCATGATTGATACGGAAGATATCCTAACGGTTATTTCTCAGACTTTCTCCTGGCGTCTCTCTCTCCTCATGAGGAATATCTTGGCGGGGGCGCCCTGCTATAATGGCGCCCTGCCTCCAGGTGATGGCGCTCTAGCGCCTCCTACGTGTTCTTTCTTCTCTTGCCCTCCAATCCTTTTCATCTCGTTTGACCCCCTTTTCTTTCTACAACAAAGGAGCGAAACCCTCGTTCAATGATGTTGTACCCCGAATACACGAAGGCATCCATGGTGATACTGCTCCCGTGGCGCCTACGTGGCGCTGTTCAAAACGCATCTAATACAGGGTCAGGAAGATCAGACGGCGATGATCGTTTTAATTTTTATTGGACGTGTGCCATTGGTCCGTACGGGTTTCGATCCACTGGTCAGTAAGTCACAGTTTTCTTAGAAACGAATCCAAATCGCTCGATCCAGTTTACCCTAATCACCTCATCTATTGCAGTCTTTAATTTGGATGATCACAAAAATAAAAATAAATGGCTTCATCTATCAGGTGTTTATGATAATCTCCTTGGTAGTTATAGTCATCAAAATATGGTTTTTATTAGAACCATATTTTTGGGCTGGTTTGTGACCTACTACAAAAATCTCCATGGTAGTTATAGTCATCCAATATGGTTCATTTTAAAACCACTTTTTCTTTTTCATTTTTTGAGCTGGACATTAGGTATTCTACAGGTCAGACAACTATAGGATTTGAATTTTTCAAGACTTTTGAGAAGGTCGTCATTTGTGGCTCACTTGGGTAAGAGTTTTGCTAGAATAACACCAAAATTTGACACCAAATATTACATCTGCTTTTTAAAAGTGGTATGAAGGGCTGAAATGGAATTAATGCTTTTTCATGATTGGTTTTCAATTAATAAAATAAGCAGATGTAATCTTTGGTGTTAAAATTTGGTGTCCTTGTAGTATTGCTCCTTGGGTAATGACTCTGATGAGCTAAAAGCAACTTTGTTAGTAGTAGAGTAGATCATCACAAAACTTAGAAAAGTTAAGCTAGGGTTTAGATTACTGACTCAAACATTACCAATAAAAATAAAATAATTAGTTTAATTAAATGCATGTACATATTCATTAAACATCACCAGACCATTTTTAAAAAAAATTTAGAAGAAGAGCTGTTCATTGGAACCCACTTCTTTAAACTCCTTTTTAATGGTTTTAGTGTACTTTAAAGTTCCTATTTCCACACTTAGTAACCTATCCTATAGTCCTCAAATATGGTATAGGCTCTATCAGCAACCTTGCTAGGGTTATGAACCTTTGCCTTTGTTTAACATATAGGAAGCTCATTTGTTTCTGTACCCTCACATGGCTTAGGGTTGGTCTGTGTGTGTATTTTGTACTATTTTTACAGTATAGCTGTAGAGTTTGTCTTCCATGTTCATTAAAACCATTGTTTTTTAGAGAGAGAGAGAGAGAGAGAGAGAGAGAGAGAGAGTGGCTTGCAGTGCTTCTCCAGTTCTCCTCAAACTTAGTAAGCTAAAGTGACATGTTTCATTAATGGAATATGACAGTTGCTTCAACTTGCAACCAATTAAGAGAGAGAAAAAAAGGGTAGTAGTAGTAATAGTATAGTGAGCGGTTTAAGTAGTAGTAGTAGCTTTTTTAGGTTAAAACTTAGCAGACAACCAAAAGGTTTTTTAGGTTTAGTGGAAGATCATTTCTTTCCTTATCAAGGGGTTCAAAAACTTAAGTGACGAGCATTCCTTTACTACTTACCTCCTTCACTAATTTAACAAATAATAGATACATCCCTTGATTTAGAGAATGTTTTAGGATTTCCTCCCTTGACTTTTGACTTTGACCCAATCAACCTAACTAAAATTCATAAACCCACTACTTGTTTCTGTTTTTATTCCAAACCCATGTCTTAGAAGTTTCATTAGTTAAACCCAAACTAATGAAAAAGTAGTTGTACCCAAACTTACAAAAAGTCAAAGGAGGCAACTGCAATTTCTTTAACTCAGGGAGGCACAACTAATATGATATATTAATGGAGGAGGTAGTATTGTGTTAAGTAGGTAAACTGTATATATTAGTGTTAATCCGTACAGTTTGTTGCTCATCTTAAGGAGTTGGCCAATTGAAGGCCAGCCCAAAAGCAGAGAGATGTTGGTACCTTACTTTATGTAATAATAAAATCAACATAAAACCCTAAAACCCCTAGAAAAGTTGTGAAATCAAGGGGATGTTAACCACAAATGTCATGGTTTAAGTACAGTAGAAAATGTAGAGAGAGAAAGAGAGAGATGGGTTCTTGAAAAAAAAAATCAAAAGAGGCTGGCGGGGGAATGTATATTAATGGGTCCTTGAGTTTTGGTCGGCTGTACTAAATCTCCATAAAAACATTTTTACTTGAAACAAAAGTTTTGCAATTCTTTGATGCTGCCTCCTTTAATCAAAATAAACTAAGAAAAAAAATTCAAAAAACTGTTCAACCCTTTTTAAGGTTTTTGATTAAACTACCCTTCTCTTTATATGTTAGTACGACGTTGTCCACTTGTTTTAATTTAATTCTTACTTTGCCTTTTAGAGAGAGAAAGTAGAGAGAGAGAGGTGAGTTTAATAAGTATGGGTCATCTCGGCCTAAACGGTTTCGGGTGGAACTATCAAGATGAAGGGACAAAAAGAAAGAACAAAAAAGCTAAAGAAATCATTATGAGTCAAGGCTCGAGTCCATAAATTTTCTACGTTGTATAAAATTGAAATGAATTTTTTTTTTTTCAAAATTAATAATTTTTCAATAATTCTTGTGCTAATACCTAAATTATTTGGGTAGATTCAAAAACAAAATCTTATAAAATATGGATATTCAACCCCAGTATGGGATGAGTTGACATCGAAGTACCAAACGACTCCATTGATAAGAACTCTTTTAGGACTCTTTTAGGACTGACTAATGAGTCTAGGATGACTCGAGCAAGTCAAACCAGACTCAGCTATAACCTACAAAATTAGAGAAAACCCATTTGATTAAAACCCCATATAATTATCTGGAAGCTTTTAAGCTCAAAGGATGAGATCATAGTTGAGTGAAAGAGGGTATTTTGGTCATTTCAAAATATTTAAAAAAAACCCAATTTGAATATAAATCCATTTAGGAATATAAGTATATGAATGTTTTAAGGAAAATGAGGAAATAAAAAGAAACAATCACTTTCAAAAAAAAAAAAAAAATATGGGAGAGAATCCTCTGTTTACTGATGGTTTTGTTGGTTTTCTTTTGGAAGGGAAAGCAGAAAGGAATACATAAAAGTTATTTCTTTAGGATCAAACTTGAATTCCCTCTCTGTCTCTCTTGAAAATAATTCAGATAAGAACACTAAATTTTTCAATAAAAACCCAAAATTAACTTAAAAAAATAGGGTTTAATAGTTATTATTTTTTCATTTTATAATTTTTGGCAGACTAGAAATTAAGTAATTCTAGTGGTGTAAAAGGGCCCCTCTCTCTCTCTCTCTCTCTCTCTCTCTCTCTCTCTACACAACCTTAGGTACTGTGAGCACTTTTTGGGGACTACAAATTCACACCCACCCTCCTCACTTATCTCCCATCCTTCACCCTAATTCTCTTCTACTCTCCCTTCTCTTTCTCTCTCTAAAAACTTCTCTTTCATTTCCATCCAAACCAAACTTAGGGTTTTTGCCTTCTTTCCCTTCATCTTTCTCTCTCTAACTAAAAACCCATCTCCATAACATCAACTTCTTTGATTCTAATCCAAAATTCAGAGAGTACGACTTCTCTGTTCTTCTAAACTTACTTCCTCCAGCTATTCCCATTTTTCAAATAATTTTTGGCGGTTACTAGTCATGTCATCCATGCTATGTCAAGGGCTACAATCATGTCTCGAGCCCCGGTTCGTCGAACCACGAGCCTTGGGGCTCAAATTGGCTCCACCCAAGCCTTTCTTTTCTCGAACCATGGAATGGGCTCGAAAATCTTGTACTTCGGATTCGGATTCTGATTCCGAAGAACAGAACACCGACAACAACATCAACAACAACAATGATGATATTGATACCAACAAAACAATTGGCGGATGGAGCTTAATCGAAGCTCTAACTAATTCTTCGCAAAGTCCGATAAACGAAGCGAATAAAGAAAAGGAGAGTCCTTACGTGCACCCTCTCCTTAAGCGATATTCGTCGAAGCTTAGTGAAAAAAGCTTGGAATTATGTACTGAGAATTTGGGCTGCGAAACGGGCACTGACATTAGTGAAAACAGTGATATTTCATCGACAACTTCATCGGATTCGGAGAGTGGCAGGTCCCCGACAAGGGATCGACAAAAATTGAGACATAATTGGGGGATGAGTAAGAAGGTGAATTCCGGTTCTTTTCCACCCCCTTTGACGTCAATAAGTGGTTCCAATTGTGTTCAAGTTAGGCCCCACCGCGAAGGTGGCCGATTAGTGATTAAAACTGTTGTAGTCCCATCTCCACAGACTTTTTTTCAAGCTGAAAGGCGTGATGGACGCCTTAGGCTTCATATTTTGAAGAATTTTGATTCTTCTACTATTGACACCGAATTTGAAGAAGACGTTGAAGAAGAAGAAAATTACGATGCTAAAGAAGAAGAACAAGAACAAAAACAAGAACAAAAATCAGAACCAGAACAGGAAATTGAAATTGAAGACGAAAAAGAAGAAGACCAAGACCAAGATATTGACGTTGAAAAAGACTATTTAGACGAGGAGATGGAAGGAAATAATGGTAATGTTGGGGGTGAAATGGGAATTGAAAAGTTTCAAAGGCCAAGAAGATGCAACGAAAGTGGGAGAGGAAAGAATGGTTTGTTGATTTGGGAGCCTTTTTGGGTAGCCACTTGAAAGCCTTTTTGGAATCTCTCTAATTTTTCTCACTATAATTCCGATTTTAACCTTTGTTTTTTTTTTTGTTTTTCTTTTTGAGGTTAATATTTGGAATTTTCTCCACTTGATTTTAGTACAATATGCTAATTGGTAGTTATTATCGTTATTGGAAAGAGTTTCTCTCTCAACCTGTGACTTATATTTTACTTTCCCAAACTACCCTTATCAAATGTACCCTTTAATTCTATGGACATTTGAAGTTAAAAGGACAATGGGACCTAACCACAATCACATGCATCTAAGAGGAATTATAGCAATCTGGATTCAGAACCATTGAGTTAACTGCTTCACCTCTTTTATGGGCTACACAACTGAATCCGGATGATTGTAACTGTTGGATTGTTTAGCCAATTAAGGAAGAATTAGTTTGCTAGTCATAATATAGATATAATTTTAAAAAATGACCAAAACACCCCTCTTACCTTGAGTGGAAGAAAGGGTATCAATGACTCCGTTTTGATTCAATTATTGAACTACCCATAACTAAAAGTTGGAGCTGGGATAATTGGATAGGGTTTCGGTTAGTTTTGGGTATTTCAAATTCCATTCTCCAATATTTAGTTATGCAAAAAATGTTAAAATAATAAAATTAAACGGCAAATAAATGGCTTTTATAAATCGATTTATGTTTATTTATTCGATTTTGATCGACTTCATCAGATATCAGAAAGTATCCAATATCGCACAAGACGACAACACAAATAGTTGTGGCTTTGGTTTCAATATTAAAACAATCAGAACGGAAATAAGAAAAAATCAGTTCTGGTTTGATTCGGTCTCGGTAAATGAATACTCATTGACACCACTAGTAAAAAGAATGAATAAGAACTAAAAAGAGGCAATCTTATACAATTACATTTCAACTCTATGAAAAAAAAAGGGTATTTTGGTCATTTTTTCCACCGTGTCAGAGGAACATAAGAACTAAATACGTGCAAGTTGATGTACGGAGAGGTACGGTCATAAGGTAACTATCAGTGGTGGGACCCACACGTGCTGCAACATATGGACTGATCTTACATCAGCTGGGGCTGATGGACCATGCGCTCCATGTGCTCACTTACTAATTTTAACACATTATCAACGACTCACACAGACAAGTCCTTCGTATACTACGGAATTATGGAAAATTATGTTTTCGTACCAAAATGTCCTTACCCCGTGATCAGCATTTGCACTTGCAAGATAGAATTTCAATTTTCAAGACATATGGAACGAGGGTATAATGGTCATTTGGCAGTGTCAAGTGCCATTGGTAAATTTCAAAAAAGATTTGGGGAGTGGTTTGTTTTGGGACCAGAGGTGAGAGATGATAGGGGAATGTTGGTTAAGAGAGAGGAGGGAAAGGTCTGATCGTGGAGTTAGGGTATCCATTCATTAGGGGTTTTAGGTTTTTTTGTTGATAAGTTTTAGGGTTTTGGAAAATTGGGCGTCATGTAGATAAGTTTCTAGTTCGGATATGGCAAAAGTGACTTTGTAAAGGGAAAAATCTTGTTTGTAAAATTAGGGTTTATAGGTTTAAGTATTTATTGGAAAATTTGGTTAGATTGTCCTGTGTAAAAATGGGCAGGCAAAAGAGCATTTGTTTAAGTGATTGTAAGCATTAGTTTTTCAGTAGAAGTCGTGAGCTTAAATCTTACAAAGGTATTCTTCTTTGATTAATATCAAATAGGACTTCTTACCTCTAGGTAGCGATTCTTTTTTTTTTTGTGGAAGCAAAGGTTAAGATCTTATTAATGAAAAAGAAAAAAGAACAGTGTAAAGAACAGGAAAAAAAAACTACAGGGGAGATATTATGACGACATCATGGCCTCCCATCTCAGCAAGAGATCAGTAAAATAATAACCATTAAAAAAATCCCCCCTTACTCCCCAAAGGAACAAAAAGCTTTTGGTTTTACAGATAAGCTCTTCAAGCAAAACCTCTTTAGAGTTAAATGCACAATTATTACGGCCTAACCACACAGACTAGCAGATTGCAAACGGTATATCCTTCCATATCTTCTTCTCTCTGTCACGGCAAGAACAAGAATTCTAAGAATTGATAGTGTCCAAAATGCAATCGCCTTGAACCCAAGAAAATCCCTTAGCTCTAATGAAGTAATTCCATACGGCCAAAGTGGTTGGGCAAGTTAAAAACAGGTGACGAACTGTCTCCTCCTCCCTGTTGCAGAGGTAGCACCTGTTGACAAAGATCATACCTCTTCGGTTCAAATTATCTATGGTCGGGATTGCATTTCTAATAGCACTCCAAACCAGAAAGGATATCTTAGAAGGAATCTCTTTCCTCCGGATCAACTTATCTTCCCAGATTTCTACCTCCCTTGTTATATCTTCGATATAGCATTCTATAACAGAAAAACGATTACCTCCCCTGGTGTAAAGTGATTGAAGCTAAATATGGGGGTGTTCCAGGCCAATTGCTCCCTAACGAGACGAGTGCTCCGTATGGAACAGGTTTGTGGCGGCATATCTTAAAACACAAGAACTTAGTTCTCAATAATCCGATGATGAAGGTGAATGATGGTAAGGCTTTCCTTTTTTGGTGGGACAAATAGATGGGAGATTGTCCGTTGAAAGAGAGGTTCCCTTAGTTGTTTAAACTTTCAAGACATAAAATGGCTCCAAATTCGAAGGTGATCACGGATGGGAATGGTCTCGATTTCAATTTCAGTCGGGTTATAAACAATGAAGAAAGAAGAATGCTTATTGAGTTAGTGCAAGTATTAGATCAAGCTCTTTCCTTGAGAGTGGGTCGCGATTCTACCCATTCACTTAGGGTAGATTCTAGCTTGATTTTATATCTTGAATTTTATTCGATTCGAAGTGTTGCGAGCCTAAAATTGTGTTGACCACCAAAAAAATATACTGGCAATTTTTTTTTTCGATTCTCTGTTCAAATTATATGACAAATGAAAGTTAAAAAAATAAAAAAATTTAAAACAAGAAAAAAAATTAATCTTAAATAATAACAGTTTTAGGGTTTTGGGATGGTATTGAGTTATCCCATCCTTAGTTACACTTGGGGATATCCTAGACTAGGGGATATCCCTATTTTATCAAAATATACTTTGGGGCATCCCCTCAATAAATTAGGGGATATATCCAGCCCCATTCTAATAAAATAATAATTTTATTAAAAATTTAAAGAATAAAAAAATGAAGCTCCACTGCCTCCGCCTCCATTTCACCGTCTCACCGCTATATAGCGTCTTGCATTTAGTTTTATTTTTAGAAAAGTTAGCCGCAATTTGGCGAGATTTAAATCTAGCTAGTTCAATGCTATTGACAATAACAAATTTTACCAACTAAATTAAATAATAAAAATCGTTCTTCAGTTTGAAAAACTCCTTATTTAGTGCATACATGATCAATCGTTTAGTTTTATTTTTAGAAACGTTAGCTGTAATTTGACGAGATTTGAATCTAAATCAATGCTATCGACAATAACAAATTTTACCAACTAAATTAAATAGTAAAAATCGTTCATCCTTTTGGAAAACTCGTTGTTAGTGCATGCATGATCCATATACTAATGCTTTTCAATTTCATTTAAATATTCATTGTTTTTCTTTACTTTTTTTTTGTTAACTTCTTTTTTTATTGATATTTTTTAAAACTTTTAATATGAAATTAAAGCTGACATCAAAGATCACAGCACTAAGTTGTAAGATAACAGGGTGGGATCACATTCATAGATTTTTATAATGACTACTAAATTGCCTTCAACTCAAAGCAATCTTTCTGACAAAAAAAATCTCACGTCACATGTTCACATTAACAAATCTAACTTTAAGGTTATGTAGATGGTTTTAAGATTTCTTTAAATTATTCCAGGAGGACCAAATGTTGCTATGAAGTTTATTATATGTAATTTATACTACTATATTGTAAAGTAAAGCATGGTGATCTCATTTTTACAAAATTTTAAAAATTAAAATACCTAGCTTCATTTATCTTACCCTTTATTTATATTTATTTAATTATAAGCTCCCATAAAGATGATTCAACGGTTTATTTCTATCGAGAATTCTCTTCTCATTATAAAGAACATCCTTACAGAAAATCATATCGTTCTAAAACTTTAATCTATCAAAATATGATTAAAATTTTTAAAGTAGTAAATTAATGCCGGTTTAAAAAGCACAAAAATTAAAATTTTTGTTAACTTTTGATAAATTTGAAAGTTTTGAAATAATTTAATTTTTGTAAGGATGATCTATATGACGAAAAGATCCTCTTTAAAAGAAATCAACAATTTGATTGCCTTCACGTTACTCAGAGACAGGTATAAATCGCCTCTAAGAATAAGGGAGGTATTAAATGTTAAAAACAAATTTAAAAAGTAGGGTGCAAATAAAGTTTTCCTTATCTTCTTTAAACACATTCAACTTAATAACTCATTTAACAGGTGAGTTTTCTTCTTTAAACACATTCAACTTAATAACTCATTTAACATCTGTTTTTTTTTTTTTGCCTTTAAAAGTATATTTTTCCTAAGCTTCCATGTAAGTTCTCTGATTTTTTTAAGGCAATTCTGTTATCTTATTTATTATACATTTTTCTAAAAATATATTAATCAATTATTTTTTCATTTATTAAAAAAAATTCTATCTTATGATTTAGGTTATATTAATTATTTTGGTTGAGTTATATAATTAATTTTTTTTATGAAACACATTGAATTTCAGGCCCGTGCACAACCACTCCTGTATTCATGTTTATGATATTATAATAACTGCCTTAACTGGGATTACGTGGAATTGTACTACGTAAGCATATTAAATAAACATAAAATTGAGCATTTTTTTAATTAATAATAATTTTTAAATGATTTCAATATTTTACCTTGGACATATAATAATAATAATAATTTCGAATCGAATATCTTTATAGACAGAAAAGAAAGTCGTCTTTTGTTTCATGGTAATTTGTCTAAGACGACATACTAATTAGACATCATGGAAGTTGTTTTGTCAAAGTTAACTTAAAGGCTTGTAATTTTTCTGATGTACTGTTAATTATTCAATCAATAAATATGTTTTATCGACCAAAAAAAATTAAAATGAAAAAGGATTCATTTCAATATTTTGATTATGAATTCAATTAGTATATTTTTTTTTTTGAAGAAACAATAATTAATATTCAATTAGTATATTATTAATGACAATAATTAAACTTTGCAAATTAAGAGATTTTGTTGGTTACGATAGCAAATTAATTAATATTGCATCTAATCGTAGACATATAATTAGTCTCGAACCTTAATTAAGTATCAAGCAACTAGATAATGGTGATGATAATACACAAACATTTAATAATTAATCATATTTTTTTAAATCAATAATGATAGATGAAAACCCTTGCAAGGGAAGTTACTAGCGTTGACGTAATGATTATCGTCATGATAATCAGCATTACGCAACCATTAACACCATACAAATCGTTCGAAATTTGATGGTGAAAAGGTGGGTTGACCGTATAACACCCGACAACTGGATGATGGATCCAACGTGCACCTAGTAGTTGTAAATTTGGTTTTGAACATAGGATTTTGTTAACATGTGCCCTAAGGGCACATGATAAGCTTTTAGGTTTTGTGATTTGTTTAGTTTCTTAAGGTTGTCCAAATAGGCTGATTTTTTGATATGTATATTATTTATACTATTTGGATCATATCTAAAAAAATCAGCTCAATCCGAGACCTCTAGCACCCTCTAGCACTACGAACACTTAATTTAGACTTTAATAGTTTGAATGAACGGCTGACATTTAAAGTGATTTGTTTGAAGGGTTAGATATCTCTGATTGAGCTGATTTTCTGTGAACATCTTATAACTACTGATAATATTATGTCTACAAAAATTCAGCTGATTTGAAGATCTCTAACTTACAAAAAACCTCCTTCAAAAATAACCTTATCTTGTGCCCTTAGGGCACACGTTAACAGGACCCTTGAACATAAGATGATAGCTATGGGCATTTTGATATAACTGTTAAATACTAAGAAACAGAACTGAAATACCCGGATAAAACGACCAAAACCAAATTAATCTGTTCCACATCCACCAAAACAGTGGGTTTTGATTCGAGTAACTTGATTCCCGACCCGTATCCAGCCCTTAACAGCCCTATATGGACCTTTTCAGGCAAATCCAAATAAGAATTTGAAAAATAGTTCAAAAAAAATGACTATTCTGATAAGTTGACATACAATTAGCTTCTAGACAACAGACAACAATTTTGAAAAAGGAAAATGAAAAAGGTTTTCCTTGTCGGGTCTGCCCAATTAACCTAACCCAACCCATCTTTGTCAACAAAACCCATCCATTAGAAACCCTTCTCACAAAACATTCCCCCACCTCCCTGTCCACCCAATGTTGGACACAAATTGATCCAAATCCAACCCACCCAACCCCCAAAAGGACAATAAAATTTTGCTTTGTTTGTGGATAAACATCTTTTAGCTCTATTGGACCCCTCCACCACACAACCCTGCACCTTTCTCTCCCTCTCTACTTAACCTTGATAGCAAGGGCTGAGTTGTCCTACTTGTACTCTTTGTACATTTGTGGATGGCACGACCCCTCCACCTTAATGCCACCATGTAACACATATAGACGTTTACGTGCGGACGAGGACCGCACCTGATGTACCATACACCACCAAATGTGCGCGTGGCTGCCCTAATCTCGCCACCACGACGAATTTGAATATTAGTTGTGGTCATCTATGCATATATTCTTTTATTCGTTCGTTTGACGTGGACACATCCACTATCCTCCACATGTAACCAGAGTCCCATGTCATCCACCCAATCCCATGTCACTTTCCTTACATGTATATCCAAATGCTATAGAAGATTTTGAGGGTTCTAAGTACTATATGGATCCAAAAAAATGTATCTCCAAAAATTTGACATTTGTCAATATTGAACATATATAGTTAATTTGGGATCTTTTATGCCCTAAAGTTACAAGTAAATAAAATTTAAAATTGAAGATAAATATATATACTATTACTAATCATAATTTTCTTTGGTCGGCACATTAATCATAATTTCATGTCCAATTAAGAAGCTATAATTTCATGTGTATCATCAAATACTTGTTTGAATTATAATATGGAGTTGAATGGTGCAGAGAAGGGCCCATAGTAGTGGTTGTGGTGGTGTTCAACTATGACCACTAGAGGTCTTATGTTCTTATCTATCTATTGAACATATTTGAAGTACATGACCTTGGTGGTGGTTGTGAAAGAAAGACATGGAACACTAGTTCTTCTTTATGTATGAAACTTTTCTTAAACTAATGGAATTGTTAGAAAGGACGGAATGAAAGAGATTGTTTTTAGTCAAATTTTGGATTCTCATGATAGGCCCATAACAAAGGAACTCCTTTTTTGGAATGAAAAGGAGGGTTGGTCAGTTATTATTTTTTGATATATGTAATATAGTAACATAAAAGGAAAAGTTAAGGAAACCCTAATAAGTTCACTTATACCAAGTAGTGAATTTACTACTTTTTTTTCTGTTTTTTTTTTCAAAAAAGTCCATAAGAAAACAAACCCATAACTCAATTTCATGTTATGCTTTCATGCATGGAATGAGTGGGATTTCAATAATATTTTGGCATGCTTTTTGAATTATTATCCCCTCTTTAATATGTCAAATTAGACATGCCTCCTTTGACCTTTGACTATTAATATGTGAACATGGATAACAATATATGCATATATATATATGCATGTTTTGCATGTATGCGTCACCTATCCTTTAATAGTGAACATCATCAAATTAAAAATCAAATATTAATTTTATACTACATATACTCTTTAAGTAAATCTTAGAAAAAATGTGATTGAAAAACTATGTTTTAATTATAAAGATATATTAAATTAGATAGTGCTTTCCTGCAACAATTTTTTAAAAAAAATTTATTGGGATATTCAGGCCACTTAGAGCATCCACAGTGGTAAGGTAAATTTGGATTTTACCTTATCCCACTTGCACAGTGGGTAGGCTAAAATAAGAATTTTAGCCTACGAGGCTCGGAGATAGGCTAAAATTGGCCTTCTCCAGACTCATCTGCAAATTATTTTACGGGGCGTGGATCTGGCACCACGTCCGAAATGGGGCGTAGAGGTATGATGGCGTTTGAAACGGGGCGTGGAGGTAAAGCCACGCCCCAATTTTTTTAAAATTTTTTAAATTGCATGGGACGTGGAGATTGCTCCACGCCCCATGCAGGCGTGGAGATGGCTCCACGCCCAAATATTGGGGCGTGGAGCAATCTCCACGTCCAATTTTTTTTTTTTTTTAATTTTTTTTAAATAATTCTCATAAAATAGGTTAAAAATTTTTAAAAATTATAAAAAAATTATAAAAAAATTATAAAAATTAAAAAAAAATTAAAAAATTAAAAAAATTAAAAAAAAATTATAAAAACCAGGCGTAGTGCTAACACTACGTTTGATTCCAGGCGTGGTCCAGGGACCACGCCTGGCTTTTTAAAATATATATATATTTTTTAAATGTCAATTTTGTCCTCAGTTTAGGTTTTTTATTAATTTTTTAAATTTTTTTAAAACACTCCCCACTGTGGATGTGGGTCGTGTAGGCTAAAAAACGGTAGGGTAAAATAGTTTTTTACCCTACAACACTGTGGACGCTCTTATAACACATGACTAGTTCTAGTAATGCGTTCTTCCTAGATATTGGGGTATGCTTAAAAACTAAATCTTATTGAGTGGCTTCATAGGAAATTGGCTCTTTTTAATAACTTTAAAGTTGGAAGTTTTTTTTTTTTTTTTTAATAGGAATTTCAAGTTGGAAGTTGAACTCTCATTTACTTCCAAGTTGTGATTTGAAAGTTTTTAAGTTTTAACCATTCATTTGAGATTAAAAAAAATAAATTTGAATTTCAACGGATATCTAGGGCTGAGTGGCTGACCAAAATGAGAAAAGAGAGAGAGGAAACAGAGGATCAGTGTGGATATCAAATAGGGACCCACATTTTCCAATAACAAGGTGGATTCTGGAAATCAAGTCTATATATATGGTTAGGAATCATGAGATTCTCTTGTCTTCTTGCAATTATTATTCATATACTTGTGTGAACGATTCAATTTTCATTTTTCTGTCTTTTTCCAAAAACAAGGCCCCCACTTGTATAGGTTGATTAGCCCTAGACCGAGGATCAAAGTATCAGACAATCTAAATCGTCCAATTCGACCTAGGAGTCTAGGACCCACTTGTCATTGGATGGATACTATGTGGGTAATATCATTTGTGAGAAAATATGATACTTGGGGGTTTTTTATTTATTTAATATTTATTTTTCTAAAAAAAAACTTACAAAAGCATAGTTTGAATATAACCGTGGTCTTTGTGTTTCTCTGATTGTGGTTAAAATCATTTTATTGTAGTGTTAATATTATTTTTCAATGGACCATCCGAATATACAAGATCTCATCGCCATCTATTTCATCCTCGAAGTGCCCACCCTGAAAAAATTCTTAATTTTGTCCCTACTGCATAATCAGTTTACATTGATGTAAAATGCTTAAATATTTAGTTGTATATAACTAAAACTATGCAGAAGTAAATTTTTTTATTAGCAAGGTCGTAAGTTCAAATCCCAAGCCCATCTTTCAGCATTTGAGCTACGGTGATGCTACACTTACTGTAAAGTGTACTGCAAATTATACTGCAAAGGCTATTTATGAGGGCATTTGCGTCAATTGAAAATGTGAGATTATTTGAAATCCGTGTGATGACTTTTGCAGTAAAGTTTAAGGTAAAAATGCAGTAAATTTAACATTTTCCTTGTAGCTAGGACTGTAGTTAGGACTGTAGAGATTTATAGATACAAAATCTGCCTCTCCCTTTCCAATTTTTTATTGAAAAAATTTACCCCCCAAAAATTCAGGTTGTCCCATCACATGCAGTCATGCAGATTTTATTATATATACATAGAAGATATGTTAAGAGAGTTAGAGAGAGACTTGACTTTGGGGAGGGTTCTTGGGAGTGGTGGAGATAAAAACAGAAGAGATTTTTCATCATTTTAACAAAGTTGATCTCCTAGAATCCAATCCTTTCATATCACCAGGTTTTCTTTTAAATGAAAATTAAAAGAGATAGAAAAAGAAAGAAGAAGAGACACCACACTATCTGCAATAAGATCTTCTTTCAACATCTCTGATCTCAACCATGATTTTTCTTTTTTTTTTTTGCCCCTTCAACAGTCAATCTTGCTCATCTATTTATTCAAAATCTTTGCTGTTTTTTTGTTCTTTTTTTTTACCTACCAACAAAACAACTTAGATAATAGTGTCTTTTGACTTTGGTTAAACAATGCAACTTGACAAATAAAATTTCAGGGTTTAATGATTGTTTGCTTGAAAAGTTTTAGGTCGGCATGTTACATCTCTTGCCACCCCATGATGGGGAACAACACCTCCTTACGTTTGCTTGTGGAATCATCTCTCTTTCTTTCTCTCTCTGGAATCCCTTGTTTGTAGTATTATGTCCATTCGATGTGAAAAAAACGAAAAAAAAAAAAAAAACAGAAAAAGAAAATAGACCATATTACACTGTAGACGAATCCAATGCCTTATAACTAGGTTTATTTTACTAACTTTATATAAAACTAACAGCAGTGCTAGGGTTACCAAAAAACCTACAAAAAAGAATAGTTTTAGGTTTGACGCAAATCATGAAGGTATGTAATGCAAATTACGAGGATGTGTGAATACACACTACTTTCAAATTTTTATTCTGCAAGTTTTTCTGTGGAATTCTGTTGTAAGTATAGCATTATCCTAAAACTAATCTTTCCATTTTTAAGATAATTATTGGTTTTTACAAGGAATATTTTATGACTTTTACATAATTTTTTTAGGTGGTGTTAAAAGAGTTCTCTAAAATGTTGAGGGGGTGGACAGGATAAGGGGTGGATAAAATACTTCAAAATAGTTAGGGGGATGGACATATTTTTACTAGGGAGGGTTATCAAAAATTAGTTTGGTATTTTTCCACCCAACCTTAAAAATTCCAAACATCACCCACTCCAAAACAGCTGCCGACTTCACCCTTCTCCCTAACATCTTTCTCTCTTATATCTCCCTCATGTTTCTCCCTCTAAATATCTCTCCTCCATTGCCCAAACTCTATTCAAACAAGAGTTGATGAGTGTAGGAAATTTCTTCAAAACTCGACCACTGCCGGTTGAGTTTTAAAGAAAAACTTGATCACTGCTAGTTGAGTTTTGATAGTAATCTCAACCAGTGGTGGTCGAGTTTTTAGAAAAAACCCATTCCTGCACGAACAAATTAAGTACGAAAACAGAAAATTTTGATCTCCATAAAAAACGGTTGAAAAAAAAAAAGTTTATGAATCAATTGTATTACTTCATTACTACTTGATTAAGAGACTTTCATTGGATTTGAAGAACCTAAACCCTAACCACAGGAATATTTAGGTTTTTGGGAATGGTGAACTTTGCTTCAACTCATCTTCCTCAATCAATCGTCTACGCAAAGAAGTAGACATGCAAAAAATAATAATAAATACATAAACCTCTACTTGAAAAGCGTTTTAGGATTTAGCCCAACAAACGTTTTCTTTTAGTCTAAGGCCCAAGGATAACTGACTGAAACCCTCTCGGAGCCTCTTCCTATAAATTACACACACTGAAACCCTCTGACTGAAACCCTCTTGGGCCTTAGACTAAAAGAAAACGTTTGTTGGGCTAAATCCTAAAACGTTTTCCCCTCTGACTGAAACCCTCTTGGGCCTTAGACTAAAAGAAAACGTTTGTTGGGCTAAATCCTAAAACGTTTTCCAAGTAGGGGTTTTTGGCCAAAATCCCCTAATAATAATCATAGTAATAATCATAGTAATAATCATAGTAATAATAATAATGTACAAGGGTTCAGCACATGACAGACCTTGTTTCACGGGCCCTAAAACAACTTGTAGATCCAATGTTTTTCAGCAGGCTTTCGCAATCTGGACTCTAGAGTCTAGGACTAAGCTGGCCCATTTGTCTATTAGGCTTAAATTGAGGTCCAACAATAGCTGTAAATGAACCAGCCAACTCCCACGAATGGCAAACTTTCTAACTCAAAAAAATTTGTTGATACAAAAATTAGGTTTCTTAAACTTCTAAGAAGAGAATTTTTGGTTTATTAGGTTCCACTAGCTTGGATTTTGATTACTAAAAAAGATATGTATCAGTCCAATAGCAATTTGGACTGGAAAGGCATCCTGGGTCTGTTTCAATTCAATGTTAATAAGAATAAAAGTAGTAGTTGCCTGTTACAGTAGAAATAATGGCCACTATATGATGAATCTTAGATAACCCCATCTGACTTTATCTAAAGCTATTTCTTCCGTCTCAAGGAAGTTGTCTTTAAAGTTTAAATCACCTAACATCTCCAGTACAAATGCTTTAAACATATATAAAACAAAAAAAAAAACAAAAAAAGACCAAATTTTTAAAAAATAAATGAAAAGGAATTGAAAGAAAAAAAAAAAGGCGTGGTGGATCTGACACAGCAAATGCAAAAATCCGACTGTCCTGCTTGTTAACATAAAAGCTCGAATTGTTGGAAAGAGGCACCACAATGTATCTACCAGAGCAGTGGACCACATTCATTTAAAATAGCTGATCTATGAACAATTTTTAGATTACAGTAAAAGGATTTGCAGAACTGAATTTAGAAATGAGTGTTGTAATTTTTATGAATTTCATAACATGTCATAGTATCTCTCTTAACATTTTTCAATACCTAGATAAAATTCTGATGAAATGACTATCTAATAAAATCAGTATGAAGGAGGGGGTTACTTTTATTGGACAAATGAGTGCAACCACAAAGTTGAATGCTTCAGTACAAACACCAAATACTTTTCATATAACCTGACAACAAGTACAAATACAAAGATTAAGTTTCTACTAGTTTGGTAACCTGACACATGAAGTACAAATACAAAAGATTAATTGCTACTTGTTTTTTTTTTTATACCTCAGAATAAGATACACGCTTAAGTACAAGGAGAAGATCCTGATTGTGTGTTAAATGGAAGTCAAACCACAAAAAACTAAAGACATTGTGGTGTTTGCTGGTGCCTTCTGCTATTCATGCATCATATATGACGAAAACAAACTATGTATTTATTATTATTAATCATCAAAAATAGAACTTACATACATTAATACCCTCTCGCGATTGGAAAACAGACTTCTCTGTTAAGCACAGCTGTACATGCACACAAATCATACATTCATTTGCCAGGGGATGCAAACCGTAACCTGTCCTTATGCCGATTTAAAACTCGATCTTTGGGAGACAATGTCTTTCCTCCTACACCTGCCTGGCGCATCATCTCTGCAGATAACAGTTATGAAGATCCCGGGAGAAAAAAAAAAAGACCAACCTATTAAAAAAAATTAACTAAACAAAACTATAAACCAAGTGAACTTAAACTACTACTAATCAGAAGTAATGATATTAAGTGGGGAAAAAAAAAATTGTGGAATCCTAACACTTAAACATGCAGAAGAGAACAGCTTTACCATGAAATATACATATTTCCATTTTCACTGGGACTGAAAGGAAAGATTATTAAATATCTTTTCTTACATAGAAAAGCTTTCAATCTCCAACCCAAGAGCAGCATCAGAAAAAAACTAAAAAGTTGATCAAGTCCAAGGGTTTTGATAAAGGAACTTGGACAGGAAGGGGCTAGATAAAAGAGAAAAAGGCAGAATATATCACGGAAGGCAATGAGTCATTAAATGATGATACTGACTAACAAAGACGATGAGTCATTACTAGGAATACCTTGTGATATTTGATTTTCTGAACATCCTTCTTGTCAGTTTATAAATATTTATGTTTCTTTATTGGTTAGTGGTAACAAGAACTGGATTATGTTTTCTTCACATAGGTATTTGATGGGATTTTTATTTAAGTAAGCAAAGCTCAAGAATACAACTTTAGCAAGTCGGTGTAATCTTTTCCATTTATTTTTCCATTTTTCTGTTGTATTCTTTGCCTTTTCTGACCCTTTTAATAAATTCTCGTTCTTGTCAAAATGAAGAGAGAGAGAGAGAGAGAGAGAGAGAGAGAGAGAGAGAGAGCATGCAATAGATGGATTTTGATATCATATAGAGGTCATGTAAAAGTTACCTCTCTTTCTCTCAAGCTCTTGATCAAGCTCTTCTTTCCACTTCCTCTGCCTCTCAGAAAAACTCGAACTGCAAATACAACAGATTCAAAGTATTATGGAAAAAGAAAATACTTAAATCTGGGAGACTAAAGCATGATTTAACTATTGGCAAACCTTGGACTGATTGGATCTTTCTGAGAATCAATAAGCCCTCTCCATTCATGACACTGTGAAGGAACTTCCCGCGATGTTTGATTGTTTACACCGTCAATATCAGATTCATGCCTGCTATATCTCCCGGGACTCCCAGTATTCACAGAATCAATAGGCACAGATGGTAATTTACTTGCTATCTTGCTGGGTGACCTGCTTTTCGGGGGCAACTTCAAATAATTTGTAACAGCGTCATCTTTTACACTCCCTCTAACTGGCGAAGGACTAGCCCCATTGAAGGTGTTGTTGTAGTACTCTTCATACAGAGGTGTTTGCAGCTTCTTCAGATCCAGAGCCTGAAAGTTATGATCTCAAGACAGTTAAGAAGTTAAGAACTCCTATAAATACGATTTGTCATCAGAGCAAGTATATGTATTCAGGAAAAAGGAATAAAGTGGTACCTTCTCATCCAGGAAGGCTCTAATCTTTGACTCAGTAACTTCATCATCGTCTTCGGATACCGATGGTCCACATGGAAATGTAAAGTCAGTTTCCCCCTTTCCAGATGCCCCAAGGCTGACAGTAGCACCATGAACTGGTTGACCAGCATCCAAGTCAATTCCTCTGTGTTCCAGTTCTGGTTTGAGTTCTGGACTTTGATCAAACTTGCACGGCCAGTCATCAGAGGGCTCACACACAGGATTAAAACTCTAATTGGAACAAACAAATCCAGCACTGGTTTGTTAATGAAGACATTAAATTATGTCAATTTTGCTCAAAACCACATAAGATAAATGAAAAGAGGTCTATACCTTATTCGGGTCATCTGACATTGAATACAGTGAACCACCCAATACAAAATCTTTATCATCTATCTGACACATGTCATCGTCACTGGTGCTTGTTCCCCAAACCGGCTCAGATTCTGAGAGCTTTCCTGTATATATAGTTGAGCATCTCATACCACACAGGTCGTGGACATCCTTCAAGTCACTAGAGGTTGTACTAGGTCTAACCACAGGGTCAATGCTGCATGATAAAAACATCGATGATGCGATGCAGGAAATGTACAATATTGAGAAGACCTAAAATAATGTGAACACTTACGAGTTTTGCAGGTTTGACTCAGAGGGCAACAAACTCGTAGAATTTTCCTGATGGAGATAATAAGATTGCAGATCAGAGAGCTGAGAGAGAGAGAGAGAGAGAGAGAGAGAGAGAGAGAGAGAGAGAGAGAGAGAGACCCATAGCCAAATAAAACAAAATTTAGAGTGATAATACTGACCATAGATGAAGTGCGAAATATAGGGTGTGTCTCTCGATATTCCCCAGTGACAAAGGGATGCTGCATGCAAATAGCAGAGCAGTATATAAATAATCCATAGGCGCCTACTCATTCAATGATCCAGTTTCCACTTCCACCAATAACCAGTTAAAAAATTAATAATTCATGCAGCTTATCTAGTTAAGAACATATAAGAAAAGATTCATTTGGTGTCACCTGCAGCAATTCGGATGCAGCGGGCCTCAAGTTTGGCTCCCTGCCACCACCATATCATGTTAGTCTAGATGATAGAATAAAAGAAAAATTAATCTAACAAATAGAACCCTTTATTTTATATTATTTTTCTGGAAAATGCAACTAAGAGATAATAACTCAAAAAAATAATGTATTAACTAATAGGAATCAGCTAACTTTTGTAAACACATGAAATCTTTATAAAAATCTTGTAAATTTGTAATGCAAATTTGAACAACAAAAGTAAAACCAGCTTCTCTACCTGCAACAAATATCTTTTGGGGAAAAATAAGAAGAAGAAAAAAATGATAACGCAAAAGGAATCATGACCTACTTTTGTAAACATTTTAGCAAAAAATCCTTAGCATCCGCAGAAAGATGCTCGGGGATGGGTGGATGAGACTTTGTTGTCCCAATGTGAAAAAGAGCGGCAACCTGGAACAAACATCAAATTGTAATGTGAGAACACATTAACACCTTATAAAGCCCCATAAACAATACTCAAATGCCCCAGAATTCAAAGAAAGGAGAAGTACAAACAGCAACTGAAGTGGCAATAAGTTCGAACCTCTTGATACTGCTGGCTCCAGGGAGCCTTTCCAGTTGCCATCTCAATCACAGTACATCCAACACTCCAAATATCAGCCGAGCTATAAATTTTTTGGAACGTCATCAGAAAGCTTCAGTTTCATCAAAGAGAAATTAAAAGAATAAAAACTGATAAAAAGAGAAAATATGAAGATGAGTGAATTTTCAACTTGAGAAGCTAGCACTAGGAAACTATATGTATGGAAGACCATCACATATGCATAATAGTAGAAAAGAAGAGACTAAGGCGACTGAACATGAACTACAAGACATCATTATGAATCTCATTCTTAAAAAGAATCTAAGAAGTAGGATAATTGTAATTTTGCTTCTGTTTCTTGCAAAAGAGGAGAAGAAGTAAGATATTTTTAGATATTATTTAAACGATGATCATATGAATCGTAAAACTAAAATGAACCACCAAAGTGTAAGAGGCCATTCATGGCATTAGGAAATTATAAGCAAATTTCTGGGGCAACAGAGATAAGTGATTGATTGGGATGAGTTGTAAAAGAAGGAACACCCACGGATAACCCTAGTAGAAGCTAAGATAAAGAAAAAACTGATTGAAACGACTTCGACATTACAAGGACGATCAAAGATGGAATTAATGAGAAAAAGTGCCTATGCAAAAGCTGGAGGTTTACAAAGTGAAAGGAAAACTAAGAACTGATGTGGATTGAGGTACTAAGACAGACACAGTCCTGACAAAGGACATAACTCCTGAAAATGTTGAACGGTGAAATAAAGATTCAAGTTGCCAATCTAAGAAGTCGGGATAAGGTGCCACTTAAAAGCAATAACGTGCAAATTAAAAGGCTGGACATCAAGTAAGTTATGATTGAGGGTTACTTGCAAAATAAGCCAAGAATCACCCCTTCAAGCTAAAAATGGCTAACAATAGCATGCCAAATAAGAAAATAAACATCAACTCTGATTCCCCTAGAATCATGAAATGCAGAGACCCAAACGAAGATTGCAGCTTTTACTTTAACCACTGTCGCTTACAATGATAAGAAGCTGTGTCCATATTGTGTTTTATGATTGTGTTAATTACTGAAACAGATACAATTGAAAGGTATTAATAGTAGGCTGGGTGCTCTACTTTGAGCCACAGCTCATGCTCATCTACTTTAATCTAATCTTCTGTGTTTTCTTAAAAAACAATAATAATAATAATAATATTTGTAGACTTATGAACAAGTTGGTTGCAGTTTGTGTCATTGAATGCTAAAACCTCAATACTCAAATGTTGAGACACAAAAGGCCCTCTAAGCCTTCTTCAATCTCAAAAAAAGAGATTTGATTAAAGAACAAAATTAAATGATTTTGATTATACCAGGCCTTCCATGGCAACAACATGAGGTAAATTAAGTGATTTTTCTTATCAGTAATGGGAGTTTAGTTGGAAAAGAGGTCCATAAGATTATCTTGTTTAACCAATTGAGGAGAGACAAAACGTAAACATTTAATTCTATCGAGACAATGGAGGTGTTGGATCCTTACAAGTTATGCCCTGTCTGAAGAATGACTTCAGGAGCCATCCAATATGGAGTACCCTTCATTGACTTGGCACCAGATATAGTAGCCTATAGTAATAGATGACATCAATCAGTATGCCATATTCCAGGACTGAATTTAAAGCATATGAACAACAGTAACAAAGAATTTCAAGCAATGTATATACCAGCTCAACAACTTGCTTCGACGCACCAAAGTCAGCAAGCTTGATGCATCCTTTATTATCGACAAGAATGTTTGCACCCTGAATGTAAAAAAACCATTTATTTTGAGCGAGTGAGAAGAGGGAGAGAGGAGATTGACTACTTGTTCTTCTTCTTATAAATACAAATTGATGAAATTAAAGATACCTTGATGTCTCTGTGCATGATTCCATTCCTATGAAGATACTCCAACCCCAGCAGCAGCTGTTTTGTGTACATTCTTATAACCTAACAGAAAAATGAGTGGAAAACATAAGCTTTCTAAGCATCTTGTTATGCAGTTCGAAGAACATCAATAACTTACAGCCTCAGGGAAGGAACCGAATTTCCCAAGTAATGACGAAATAGATCCACCAGGAACAAATTCGAGCAAAATATTTAAGGTATCCTCTTCCCTGACAGTTCCCAAATATCTCTGAGAAGAGAAACAAATAATACTGTTATAAAAAGGAGAGCAACAATCAATCAGTTTCATGTACTATATCTTTGTGATTCTGAAATTCTTTACTTCATCAAAAACCAACAATCAATCAGTTTCCTCACAAAATAATATATCATACTTACCACTATATTCGGATGCGATAAATTCTTGAGAAGCTTCACTTCTTCCTCGAGCTCCCGAATATGTGCCTATTTTTAGCATAAAATTCAAATTTAGTCCAATTCCCTTGTCTTTCCGTTCTAAAAAAACAAGCTTTTGTGAAACCAGTAATTCAATTGTAAAATGGTCCAAACTCCCAACCAACAACTCTCGAATTTCAAGTTACAGATCTGAAAGTTTAATTCTTAAAACAAACTACTTAAAATGACTAAAAGAATTAACAAACCACAAACCACTACGAATTAAAACAAATTAGAGTCTGATCCTAAGTTTTTCACCTGTGCTTTTTCCTTTGAAGCATTGTTAACAGCGATCAAAACCTGAAATCAGAACAAGATCATTAGTAAAGCCATTGAAACTCAAATTGGAACAAAAATCAGTAGAAACAAAACAGTCTAAAAGTAAAAACCTGTTTAACGGCAAGAAGCTCGCCGGAATCGAGATTCATCCCCATATAAACTCGACCAAATGCGCCGCAACCAATTAATTCACCTTTTCTCCATCGAATCGAATGTGGAATTTCTTTCGGGATCGGAGGCAACATCGGTGGTGAAGCTTTGGAAAAAAGACCAACCCTAGATTTACGAATACAGGAACCTATTTTATCAACTAGACCTCCTCCTTCATCTACTCCGTCTGGACTTCGAAAAACCAGAGATCTACGAACTGATCCAAAAATGTCTTGAATCATTGTGTTGTTCGTTCTTGAGAAACATACAGATACACGAAAAAAATGGTTTCTGTAATTTCTAAGTGAACTGTGAAATGGTGTTTAGATAAATTTTTAGGGTTCTTCGGTTTTCGTTTCGAGTAAAGAAGAAAAAAAACTAGAGAGAGAAAGTAGAGAGAGTGAAGAAGAGTGAAGAGAGAGGGAAAAAGGTAAGGGATCTTTTTTTTCAAACAATTATTTTTTAAAAATAAAATAAATTGATAGACGGAGCCAGACGCGCAATGGCACGCGATTTAACACGCGAAGTCACGAACCCTTTATCGTGTTGATCGGTTGGTTCGATTCGGGTATTTAACTTGCCCAGTTCGATAGTTCATGTCGATCAGGTTATGAATCTTCTGATTCTTGGGCAAGGTCTATGGGAGTCTCTCTCCTCAAAAAATGAGGATGGGGTGTGGCAAGAACTATGGAAACCCTACAAAAATGAAGGGTCTCAAGCAACAATCATTTTATTGGTGAGAGAGATTAGGTATTGTCTTTCGGGACAAAACTTTTGCCGCGACAAAATCTCAATCGCTTGACAAACTCTCTTTATATACCTCAAAACTCCAAACTACAATCTTAGGTTCAATGTTTTAAAAATCGGACCAGCAATTGAACCAGAGATGCTACTGGGTTGGGTCAACCAGGGTTAACCAGTGGGCTGACCAGTGGGTTACGAGTAGTAAAATTACAATACAATATAAACATAAGTTCCTACATGGCACAAATTGTAAAGGTTGTTATAAATAACCTGTAGGTCTAGTATTCAAAACTCCATGATAAAATAATTTTGGAAAAAGTTTACATCTTTATTATTACAACAAATATTTTAAATAACACTATGAAGACAGAAATTCGACGTAGCTCAGATGGACTAAGGCGTTACTCCAGACTTAATTGACCAGAGTTCAAAACTCTTCATTGTCAAATTTTTGAAAAAAAAATGTCCCATCAACCGAGTCAACCGGTATGAAACTCGGACGGATCACCTGGTTTGTCGGTTCGACCGGCCGAGTTAGCCGATTCACACAAAGGAGAGCGGTTTTTAAAAAAATGGTTGGGTCGGTATTAACCCAACCCAGTCTACTGTCTGGTTCGTGGGTTTTCAGGTTCAACCGACCAGTCCGGTCCGATTTTTAAAACACTGCTCAAGTTCGGGACGAGGGTGAGGGTTTTTTAATGCTTTGAAATGTCTATAGTGCTTGCTAAGACCTCAAAATTTACAAAAATTGATGCTTTGAGGTGTCCATAGTCCTTACTCTTAAAGAGGTGGACCTAAAAGCAAAAAAAAATTGGTTCTCGTAGCAATCCCGAAACACTTTTGTTATTGACACCATAACATTGAATAAAGTTTTTGCGAGTTTCTATTTGCTATTTCAATAGATAAGATGGAGAAAAGATATAAGAAGATGAAATTATACAAGAAACTCTATTAGTGGATAAACATTAATCAAAAATACTTTTGGTGAGGGGTTTGAGCTCCTCGTCCTGTCAAATATTCACAATCAAACAAATCTGACGTAATCTAACTTTTATCGAGAACCATTTTTTTATTTTTTTGGACTAAGAACCATTTTTCATATTTTTTTCAATTCGTACTAGTGCTCAACCAGTAGTGTTCGAGTTTCCAATAATCTAGCACTTGCCCTTATTCAATGAGTGGACTTGTTGATTTTAGTTTCTCGTTTCTAACAACCATGACCCAAAATTCTGTGTGATCTGCTTCTTATTTTGAGTGATATGTGTATGGGTATCATTATGGCATAACGTATCTTACAATACACGATATTCGGTACGATCATGGTTTGCCGACTCGCTCGAGTCGAGCCTGACTCAGTCGACTCTGATCGGATTGGGCCTTCACCGAGCTAACTAACCACTTCCAAACACAGAACGTTATTGACTCGAGGCAACTCGGTCCTAACTCGGTCGACTCGGTCTTGACTCGTCCGACTCGACCCGACTCGGCCGATACAATCTGATACGAACCAGTCACATTGCACCTGCATCTTTTGCCATTTCCACTCAATTTCAGGTTCCTTTTGACATTCATGAATTTCACAAAGACTTCAACACAAAATCCATTTTAATGCATCAAAATTCCTATAAAAAGAAATGGGGTTTCCAACTTTCCATCAAATTCAAACCGATTGCTTCATCTGAAGTCTCGAAACCAGCTATCAATTTTTTTTCTTCAAGAGTACTAATTTCCTTTTTAAAACCCTAGATGTTTTACAAAATCCCAAACAATTCCTGTCCATTCAAATAAATCAAGCAATGTTAATGCATCATACATAGCATATGCAACTCTAGTATAGAAGAGAGAGAAAAAGAGGGAGGGAGAGAATTCTTAGTGGAAGGCATGAACCTCTTAGCAAAAAGGGGTTTTTTTCGTCATTTTGGTTCATCCTCCATGGTTCTTCTTCTCTGGGTACTTGAATAAATTTTTAAACTTTTTACTTCTTCCTGGTGCTTGAAAGAAAGAGAAGAAATGTGAAAGGTGGTTTTGAAAAGTAAAACAGTGGTTTTAAAGAGAAGGTTGTTAGGTTTCTGGTTTTAAAAAACCGTGGGATTAAAGTAGTTTACATATAAATGAGTTGTTTTGGGGTTCGTTCTCGAGTCGGTCTGACTCGGATGAGTCAGTCTGACCGACTCAGATTCGGCCACCAACGAGTCAACCACCGAGTCCGAGTCAGTAAACCATGGGTACGATATGCGTATCTTAAATTTGGAGTCCTGACCTGCGATGTTAAAACTATGATTTTGACTTCTGCAAGTAAGAAAATAGTTTAGAAAGTACTTACAAACTTTCTTATTTGGTGGGGTTGATCATGTTCTTAGAGATGAAATACTCACCTAGGGGAAATAACTATGTGCACCTCAAAGCATAAAAATTTACAAATTTTGAAGTTTTGACAAGTACTATGGACACCTCAAAGTATTAAAATCATGACCCTTTTTCCAAATTTGTGGTCGCGATTAAAGGATTTGAGGTATATGAAGAGGGTTTACCGAGCATTAGACTCTATGTTGCCACTTTTTTGAAAGAATGACAAAGAAATAGAAAGAAAAGAGAGAGAGAGAGAGAGTGAGTAAAGAGACTATGTCGCCCAACAATGTTTATGTCGCTAACCTCATTTTTTGAGGTTTCATTGTGGAACTTGCCATCTCCTATCCCTAAAATTTTAGGTCGAAAACCCTAAAACTTGAGGTTTTTCTTACCCTAAGTTACAATACATCAGAGCGTACAAAAAAAAACTTTTTGGACCGACTAAATGCCAGTGTATGGGGGATGCGTATATGGTATAGTAGAACCCGCTACCATTTCTCACCCATCTAAAGATGGAGCTGATGATACCATATATGCATTTGACACATGTTCTAATATTTGATCTGTCAAAAAAGAGTGCTGCTTTTTGGCCCGACCTTTTTGCAAAACAAATGTCAGATGCTTATGTGGCATGAATAGGTCTTACTACCACATAAGTTGGAAACCATAACACTTTTAGAAGGGAAAAAGTAGTGAGTCCTACCCTACGTAAACACCTCGCATCGATTTTGTAAAATGTTGGGGCCAAAAAGCTTTATTGGTAAAAAAAAAAAAGATTCAAATATAAACGATCTTGCTAAGCGATTTCTCGTCGGACCGGTCGATCAGTCAAACATTATATAAAAAGTCTAGAAGTGGGAGGTAAAATAAAGACAGAAAAAGTCGGTAGAACTTGCAAGTAAACTCCGTTAACTTATGTGCCGTTAATAAAGTGAGTCAGAGAAGCCCATACACGTTTTCTAATTCCAATAAAACTGTCAACCTTTGTTCGTATCTTTCCCCACGTCACTCTCTCTCTCTCTCTCTCTCTCTCTCTAAAACCTTTTTTCCTTTTCCCTCTCCTCCTCCTAACTCTTTAACGAAACCAACCCAATTTCTGTTTCTCTATCTAACACTGAAACTCTTTCGTTATTTCTCTTCTATCTATCTATCTATCTATCTATCTATCTATCTATTCATTAAAATAAAACCCTTGTTTCTTGGATTCCGTTTTTTCTTTCTTCTTTTGATCAGTCTTGGTGTTAGTGTTCTATCATGGCCGTTGATCTGGAGTCCATAACAGAGGCGACTTCAGGTGCCATTGGAGCTCTTCTGAGCACCACAATTCTCTATCCCCTTGATACTTGTAAGACTAGATACCAGGCTGAAGTTCGATCTCACGGCCAGCAAAAGTACAGGTATAGATCATCTTCCCCTTTCGATATTTTTTTTGCTATAGTTTTATACATATTTGCACCGATAAATTCAGAAATTTTAGTTATTTTTGGTTTTTGATTGATTAGGATTTTGTATGATTGTTTGGGTAACTTGATTGGTGTACTCTCCTTTTTTTTTTTATCTACTTTTCTGTTTCATTCAACTTCTTTTAGTATATTGTTCTGGACTTTGTTTTAGTATGATTATGTTCTCTTGTTAAGTGATTATGTGTAGTTGAGATTAGGGTTTATGATTTGAGATAGTTGTTTGGAAATTGAGCTTACATGGGGATAATGAGGTTTCTATTATGCAATATCAATGTGATGCGGTGTCTCAATAGATATTTCATATGAAGTTTTTAATGGAGGATTTGGGGGATTTTTGGTTTGATTGTATCTCATGCAGATGCATGGTTCTAAGTTGGGATTGCCATAGACCTAGTCATGATCGGTGATCCACATATGAATTGGGAATTTGGGATCAACTGATGCATATCATATAATAATGACGCAAAATTATATTTTGATAGGACACAAGTTGGGTTTATATTTTGGTGGGTGACTGGGTGGGTGAATGGTCCAGAAAAATTGATAGAAGAAATTGATTCCGAATATGCCAATTATAAGGTCAAAACCAACTTTGATGAGGCCCATCTGCATTAAGATTTTTCTGTAAGTATGGGTTAGCCCTAGTGTTGGTCAAGTATGCTCGGTCACTTAAAATATAGTTTCATGGTATAGTCATACTAATCATGCTAATTGACCCATGAGTGTTTGGCTCATCTTTCTTCTGTTTACAAACATGTTATATTTTTATTTTTTTAAAATTTATCACTACCTTTATATTTGGAACTCTGGGGTCATTTCTTGTGTTTCGTTCATCTCATTGTCTTTTACTGGTAGGAGAAGTATTTTCCATTAATGTGAATTAAAATACAGACAAGAAGATGATTACCCAGAAAGCCCACACACATCTAGCATGCACTTGAGAGTATTACCAAGACACAATCTGAGGCCATGAAACATAGTTTACCCCATTACACGCTCCCACCCTAAGACAAAGTCTTCAAACATTAGGCAAGAAAGTACTCTGATGGTAGAAGACTGCACCTTGCTCACCACTATTGAAACTTCATCTTTCAAACTTGAGAAAGCCTTTTGTTTCTTTCCTTCCACACATCCCAATTTGGTAAACTCCAAAGAGTATGACCTTTATCAGAATATGTCAAGGAGGAC
This sequence comes from Macleaya cordata, assembly GCA_002174775.1. NCBI lineage: Eukaryota > Viridiplantae > Streptophyta > Magnoliopsida > Ranunculales > Papaveraceae > Macleaya > Macleaya cordata. The sequence continues at coordinate 28,486 of MVGT01002760.1, read as the reverse complement.
ATCTGTCTAAAGACAGGAACTTGAATAGGGAAACACACACTCAATGCCAAGAGATTTAAAAAACCAAATAACTCCAGTTCAATGATGATGTATAAAGTGGTGATTTAGTACTTCAACATTGCATGAGTGACATCTATTAATAACAGGGACCCCTCTTATAAGCTTGTCAGTGGTTAGAACCTTGTTTTTCTTCGCAAACCAACCAAAGAAAGACACCTTGGACTGGTGGAGATATCCATGTATGTATGGGAAAAGACTAGAGAGGCATTCCCTTACAGTCATGGCTCGATAAATTGATATCACAGAGAATTAACTTTTTTTTTGCTCCATCTTCTTCATTCTCCCTCAGCTGAGCAATATGAAACTTGTCGAGGTAGCATTCACATATTTCATCTCAAAATCGTTAGGCTATCTTCTAGATCCCATATTTCAAAAAAATGTACCATCTCTCTCGTTCATATCTCCTTGTTTAGGAATTGTTTGCTATCAAATATTGAATGCAACATGGTAAGTTTTTTTTAAACAATCAATCATAACATCATATGTGCTCCCAAAAAAACACACCTTGTCTCCTGAGCCAACTTCTAAACGCATGCCTTTTCTGAATACTGTGACTAGTTTAGACATTCCTTTCCACACACTCAATCTGATTGAGGACAGGGTTGATCTTGGCTCCAATTGTCATCTCATCATTGATTGCAATAAATCATAAGGATAGAGACGACCCAAATAATCTGGGTAGGATTGGCGTGGACAATCTTGAGACTGATTCTGAGACACAAAACCATGCCTTGATGTTCTTAAGTTGACACCATACTGATTTGTGTCATGATTTCAAATTCTCATTCAAAGTAAACTTTATCGTAATCTCGTTTTACGATCATGTTCTTACACATTCTTTACCATTAGACAATAAGATTTGTAGACAACAAGATTCTTGATACGGATCAGTGTTGTGTGGACTAAGGAGTTGTATTTTTTAGGTTTTAAGAGAGTTAGTTTTGTCTTTTGTGACAGAAGTATTCATTTATGGACTTAAAAGCCAAAAAACTCCCTGACTGCAGTTACTGCATTAAAGTCATTTACTTATGGCCTGAAGCAGGGTAAGATGGGGGTTGCTTAATCTCTTAAGGCGTGGTAGACATTTTAATGGGATACCCTTGACGAACTTAAAGGGTACAAAGTTATAGACTGACAGAAACTAGGAACTTGCTTAACTCTTTTGACAATCCTCCACAGGCCCTTTGTTCTCCTACTGCCCCTCCTCGAATTGTGTTATGTGCATCTCTTTCCACCATTAACTTGTCTAGAGAAGGGTTATTAAAGAAAGCTGTAGAAGAACATCAAATTCAGGCCATTTTCAATAAATTTTCATGAATTCCTAATAGGTCTGGGATGCCATCTTTATCCACCCATTGTATCTCCATTATATCATTTGCTCCTGCCTCCTGGAATTGGGGTTTAGAGAGTAAAACAGTCAGTCAAGTTGCATTATAAATGTCATTTCTTGAGTACTTATCCATATAAATTGTTTATTTAATGTTGATAAAGGCAGAAACTACTCTTTAAAAATTGGTTTATTTGATTTATATTGCCAATCTATGTAGGAACCTCTCTGATGTTCTATGGGAAGCAGTTTCTAACCGGCAGGTTTTGTCATTGTACCAAGGGCTTGGGACCAAGAATCTGCAATCCTTCATTGCACAGTTTGTCTATTTCTATGGCTACAGCTACTTTAAAAGGTTGTATCTGAGGAAGAGCGGAACTAAATCTATTGGAACAAACGCAAACTTGATTATTGCTGCCGCTGCTGGGGCTTGCACTGCCATAGTGACACAGGTAACTCTTCTTTTGTGCAAGAGCCTTCAGTCATTTGGTTGTGGAAACATCCGTAAGCTTATGATGTGCCATCTTAAATGATACTTGGGTGTTCCAACACTATGGATCCTGCTATGTTTGATGTTTGAACTGTATCATAATTCATAACCAAAGAGATTTGCTTATGTCCACAGCTCATTTCTGTGGTTTGTGTGATCCATGGAATTGGAATCTGCGAATTCCATTTAATATGGCATTTGGAGCTCAACAAATTGGGTCTCTATTTGGTATCTGTTTACAGTTTTCTCTAACTATTCCATTCATGAAGTTCAATATTCTAATTCTAGAGTTTCATGTGTAGCCACTGGATACAGCATCTTCAAGGATGCAGACAAGTGCCTTCGGGAAATCAAAAGGTCTCTGGGAAACCTTATCAGAGGGCACCTGGAGCGAGGCATTTGATGGCCTTGGCATCTCGCTTCTTTTGACCTCCAATCCTGCTATTCAGGTACTTTGCAACACCTACTATGGAGACTTGTACATGTGAAGAAATGCAAGGGATGGATAGAAAAAGATCCATCCCAAGAGATCTATGAAATAAAAATCAAAATGTTTTTTTTTTCTTTTTTAAATGCAAAAGAGGGTAGTCATAAGTTCCTTTGAAAGCAGTTGATTTTGTAGTAAGGCAATAAGACCTACTGACCTAGTCACCCTATTAGCTATGGTTTCCCATGAGTGTGATTTTGTTACCCACTTGTAAGGTGGGTGAGCAACAAAACAGAATCCTTGCCATGGGGTGTTAAATGGTCAATCCCACCATCCTTGGACTGTATAAGGTATAACACCCTACGGCTAGGATTGTGTGGTGTTGCTCACCCACCTTACAAGAGGGTGAACAATATTGCACTCGGTTTCCCATACTTTCCATGTTGCCACATGTACAATTTATTTGCCATTTGGACATATACTTTATGTATTCCAACTATGGAGAGGAGGAACCTTGTAACATGGATATGAAGTTCAACTAAGGTTCGACACTTTACGTTGCAGTACACTGTATTTGATCAACTGAAACAAAGCTTACTAAAGGATCAGCTGAAGAACAAAACAGGTTCAGAGTCGTCACCAGAAGCTCTATCTGCCTTTTCAGCTTTTATATTGGGTGCAGTCTCGAAGAGCATTGCCACCTGTTTGACATATCCAGCTATTAGGTAAGCACTCATTTCTCTCGTGTTTCTAGAGTGTCATTTTGTGCTCCCATTTGTAACGTGGGTCAAGAAGGCTTCACCATGTGATTGGTGGGGACTTAAATGTGATTTTGTCCCACGTTAAACGTGAGTCAACAAAATCACAGTCTCTTTCTACCTTCAGCTTCTTTAAATTTGAGGAAACCAACACATGAGACGGATACAGGTTGAAAGTCACGATCCAAGCTGCCGATCCGGATGATGATGGAACCGAAGAAGCTCAACCAAAATCCCCTAAAACAATATCAGGTGCACTAAAATCTATTTGGAAAAGAGAAGGGTTGTTCGGTTTTTTCAAAGGGTTGCAGGCTCAGATCCTGAAGACAGTGTTGAGCTCGGCCTTGCTTTTGATGATCAAGGAGAAGATTACGAAAACTACATGGGTACTGATGCTAGCAGTCCGAAGGTATTTGTTGCTTAGCAGGAGTAGATTAAAGAGCGCTTAACCATAGTCATGAAAATCCATACTTGGATCCCTTGTAAATAAAGTGGCTCAATTTGCATAGGGCGCAGCTAAAGAATGAATCATGTTGTAGAAGTAATAAGCGTCGATTAGAATCATAAGCCAAATTTAATTCAGGGAATTAACATTAAGTTATGGTGATGAGGTTTGTTTTTCTTTGAATGTTAAATATTGTTTCATGGGTTTTTGTTGGCTTGAAAAGTATGCAGTCATAGGAGATACGATTTGGAATGGACATTGATCTGAGACCATCTGATGAACTTTAACTGCATTTTCAGTATGAATCCATTTTGACCACCTCATGTCAATGCCTTATCAGATGCATCTTCGGCTCTCTTCCTCTAGGGTGTCAATGGTTTGGTTATTGAACTACCCGGAACCGGAACCTATTAAATAAGTCTGTTCCCTTTATTGTTGATTCTAGCTTCGTACTCAAAAAGGTGGAACCAGAATTATGGATAATCAGTTCTGGTTTCTACCTGTTCTCGGATATTTTGGTTCTAAATATTTTTAATTATTGTTCACAAAAAATCAAAACTTGTAGAAAAATCAAAGGAAAAAGCCCGAACTTAAAAAAACAGAGAGGCTTGTTCTTGCCCTCTTAAAATTTCTAAATTGCCGGTTGGGTTGGCCCGAGTGCCTGACCAATAAATGCATGGGCAATTCCCGGGCCGCTGTAATTGATATTCTGTAAGTCCGTTCTGGGTCCAATCAAACGGATATCAAAGTACCTAGAACCTTGAATGTTTACAATACTAAAGATTCTTATGCAGAACCAAGTCCTAGAAGACTGGTTCCAGTTTTGTACCATTCCGGATAAACAGATACCCATTAACATCTGTGGCTAGTTTATGACCAAAATTTTGTTTGAAACTGGAATAACAGAGGCCTAATTTCTTATTGATTTATGGAAGGGTAAAAAGAAGAGAGAAATATTTAAGGGGGAGGATGGGATTGGGATAAGGATGGATCTAAAAAATGATCAATTTTTATGTTTCCAAAGTACAACATGTTCATCTTTTTTTTTTTGGGTTCAATTTTTATTTATTTATTATTTAGCATGTTAGTACTGTTGATTGGGTTTCATGGGTTTTAAAAAAATTCTCTAAATTTTTGTGATGAACCAATAACCACTGTGAGAAATGTTCTCTCATCTAACTCCATTAATTTCTTCATTGCAACACTTATCTTTTTTATGTTATCAGTTGTAAAAGTAATAAATGCATCAAAGGCAGCTTGATATTTTAAATATAGAAATGTTTTTTATTTCTTTTTCTATTCAATTTATATGTTATCTTTACTTAAACAAAAAATTATTTTAAAAATATAAGAATTAAATTTTATTTTACTAATATACTAATATTAAATTATTAAACTCTTTAAAACAATTTTAAAAAATATATTTTCATAACCAATAAATCACCCCACGTTAAAAAAAATTATTGAGAAAATGAATTGTGTATAAATTTTGGAAGGCCATGAACAAGATGTTTAAGTAAATAGTCATTGGCTTTGCCAATGGTAATTACATTTATTTCACATCCGGAGACAGTGACACATAAAAGATTGCAGGATTACGTCTATTTCAAATATATAAATCATACGCATTAATCATTTTAGGTAATTATACATGTAAAATATATATGGTACGAGACAATACAATTATATATAAGTAAAAGCTGGCCGTTACGGCCATCAAATCCGATTTGAACTATTTTATTTTAATGTGGGTCCTAATTACTTTATTGTCTCAAGTTTTATGCACAAAACAGTACCTAATCTGTTTTTAAGACCCTAAATTGGGAACAAGAAGCAACAACAGGAGCCTAACATGGTCAGATCTTGCCCCACAAGTCAGTTAGTAAGAAACAATTAAGAGCAAAACCCTAGTCAATTAAACAACAAATCAACCTAAACCCACCAATAAGATTACAGGAAAAAAAAATACTAGTGTGAGAAAACCATTAATGCCAATTGGTGTTTTGGGTTTTAGCATATGTAAACCCTAATTTTGAGAGACAAAACCTCACAATAAAGCAAATTAAGAATTGATCAACAAGAGAAAGACAAGCAAGTAGTACATTATCACTAATGTACAGATAATAGTAGAGAGAGAGAGAGCCCTAAAAATATAGAGTCAATCTTTGATCCTGAATTTGAGGTCTTTGGAGAGATAAAAATTTGTTATTTTAGTACTGGAACCTAAGTGTTACTAAGCAGAGACATGACGTACCAACATTTTCATATCACACCTAACCTTTCAAAAGTTCTAAAGGACGAAAATGCCCTTTTCTTTGATTAAAATTCATTGCTTAATTTTGCTATTCTATATATGATTCCTGTCCTTAACAGTAAAGTCTAATAACTATAGACAAAGAGCAAGATTATTTATTTAGTAAATAGGTACTAATTAGGTTTTATTTTGATCTATCTATATATTATCATGTTAGGAGGCGCGATGTTGCGAGGGTGACCCTTTTTTTTTTTTGAATTGAAAGGGCAACGTGTTTTGGGTCCACTTGTTGATAACATGTTTGGTCATATTAGATGGGTTATCAGTTTTTTTTTTTTGGAAGAGAGTTGTCAATTATCAGTTAATCACTGCAATTAAAATTTGTTATTGCTTCTTAATTCAGAGTTTTAGGTGGTGGGGGTTTGGGTATTATTGTGTTTGAAAAGGGTAATTTTAGAAAATGCAGATTAAACCAGAAGTCTCCCTCCAAAAATGGGTTCCTCACGTGGAAAGGTGTGGGACATTTTTAGCCTCGATCCCGCAAGGAAAGGAAAAGGTTGAGACTTCAGAGTCTTTAATGAGCCCTCACCTTCACCTCCCACACACACACACATGGACTACTCTGAACGAATTACAAAATTTGTCTCCCTCATGCACATTGTTTTCTGCTTGGGAACTTGAGTAGTACATCTTCAACTTCACACAACCCCATTTGATTCTTCTTCTATTCTTCCTTTCAAGTATATATACCAACTATTATAACACCAACAACATCAAAACAAGGTCCCTTTGTCTCTCTAGATATCCTCTCTCTCTCTGTCTCTCTCTCTCTAGCAAGCTAGCTCTTCTGCTCTTGCACTTTTCAAGTTTAAAAGCATTCAAAGATTGGGGTACTGATTAGAATTGAAGCCATGTTAAGGTTAAGATCATCAAGGAGTACTACTTCAATATCCCAACTTGGGTTGATTCTAGTCATCTTATTGTGTGCTTATTCAGTATTAATAGAGAGTAGGGTTTTATTGGGTAGTGTTACACAGCATCTTGCAGCAGCTGAGACTCATCAGCAACTGGTTTGGAGGAGGAAATTAGATTCTAATAATAAGACTGGAGATAATGAAGATTCATTTGCAACCACAAAAAGAGAAGTACCTTCATGTCCTGACCCATTACACAATAGGTAGCTAGAATATTCAGATATGGGTAAATTTGCATGGAATAGTATTAATGATGGATATATATCGATGGCAGTATATATCATGTAAACAGCTAGCTAGCTAGTACTAATAAACTCCGCAAGGCAGAACGATGCATGGATGATACCTTGTATGGTAGGGGAGCGAGCTGATTGATCCCGCGCGTGACCAGTCATGAGTCAATAACATATTGTTAATTAAAGAGAAGTAGTTTAATTCTCTACTTAATTTTGTGATTCAATTTAGCCATGTTTTGCTTAATCAATAAGTGAAAATTCTACTCTCTCTCTCTCTTTGAGCATATATATATATGGGTCAGGTTTTATAGTCTCCTTATATAACCCCTCGCTTGTGGGGCCTACATAAAATATATTCATGGGTTAATTTTTAGAGAAAATGATCTACACAGTGAAGAAAACATAGTTACCTGAAATCAGGCTTGATCTAAAACTTGTAACCTCAAATCTACCCGTTTTAAATCAACGGTCAAAATAAAAATTTAAAACTTGCAAAATTTTTAAGAGCTAATTTGAAGGGGTTAGAAGTTTTAGAATTAGCTGATGTTTTAATATGATGAAGCACATAGTGATAAGAACATCCTCTCTAAAAATCAGCTCCCGAATGTATTAAATGTAAGCCCCACAAGCGAGGGGTTATATTAGAGGGCTATATAACCGGACCCTATATATTAATGATTTAGAAGAAAATTAAAGATCATTATATATTGAGCATTGGAGCTATATAACTATAGATATATGAAACGATGTTGTTTTGTGTAGTTAATATGAGAGAAGAAAGTTGAGCAGGCTAGCTATAAACCATGTTGTTCATCTTTAATTAATTTTGGTGTAGATTCACTCTCTATGAGCAAGTAACTTGGGTAATAAGTCGTTAATTAAACTTGGATTATGGGCGCAGTCGGCTACTCGATTTGCGTTGTAAGTAGAACTTAATTAATTTAGTGTGTCTTGCGGGTTAAGTTAATCATGAAGCCTATTCTATATATTCCATTCATATATAAAGAGTAATCTAGAAATGAGGATTGATGTAAGGACTTCGAATGAATAAAACAAGTAACATTTCAAGTACATCATTTTTTGACCAACAGAAATCAAATATATATTGGATCAGGTTATATAGCCTCCTTATATAGTCTCTTATATAATTCGTCGTTTGTGGGGCCTACATGAAATGTATTCAGGGGCTGATTTTTAGAAAAAATGATCTACACGGTGAGGAGAATATAGTTACTTGAAATCAGCCTGATCTAAAACTTGTAACCTCAATCTACCCGTTTTAAATCAACAGTCAAAATAAAAGTCTAAAACTTTTAAATTTTTAAGAGCTATTTTGAAGGGGTTAGAAGTTTTAGAACGAGCTGATTTTTGAATATAATGGATTACATAGTGAGAAGAACATCCTCTCCAAAAATCAGCTCCCAAATATATTAAATGTGGGCCCCACAAACGAGGGGTTATATAAGGAGGGACTATATAACCTGACCCAGAATCGATAGGATTTTAAGTTGAAGTTTTATTTATATAGACTTCACCTGTAGATAGATGAGATATATCAATTAATTGGGTGGGAATTTTTTTTTTTCTTACATTGCAATTAGCGTGGAACTTTTAGTATGTATACTATGGTCATTTAACTCCAAAGTTTAGTGTTTTTTTTAGGGAAATTTTTTAGTGTTTTTAATTAGTTAAAAGGAACAACTAGTTAGTAGAAAATACACACTACCTTTTTCTATCATATAGTCTTCTTAATTTGACTATTTCATCTGAAAACCATGCATAAAAACCCCCTTCGAATAGGGGTAAACAATTATTATTGTGCCCTCGCCGGTTATCATATTTAAAAAGACTAATACATAAAAGTAATCCCACATTTCAAGTATTAGTTTTTTTTTCACTAAATTAATGTTTACATAGAAATAGTTTTTCAAGGATGAAGTTTGTTAAAAGCCCACTTAACATTGACTCATCTTACATTATTTGTGGGCCCGAGCTAATCTAGGGATAAATTTTTATAAAGATGATCTACTCACTATGTAAGTCATGTTGACAAAATTATCAACCCATTTTGAAATCCCATCAACATTTAATGGGGATTTCAGTTTCAGAATAAGTCATTTTTCTTTTCATTTTTTTTTGAAATGGACCATTTTTTCCTTTGAAATTAACATGGTCAAATTCAGCCTTAAGCCCATTCAAGTGTACACACTTAGGTAAAAATAAACAACCCTTAAGTAGATATTCTCTGAGGATGATGATCAATGTATACATAGTTAGGAGAAAGTCACCTTCACCAATACATAACTAGGTAGGACTTACTTTCCTATTTCACCCTTATTAAATGAAAAAGAACAACATTAAAAAAGCACATTGTGTATGCTGAAGGCTCCTTGTATACAAACAATTCCATTGTTATCCTTTTCCCATGCCAGCTAACCTAACCAGGTCCAATGCATTCTTTGTATGGGCTTGGGTTAGGTTTTAAAGCCTGATTCAATATTTGGTCCGATCTAATCTATGCATGTAATTCAAAAGCCTACATTCTTTTACTTGTAAATTCTTTCTTCTTCTTATTAATGAAAATTTTCATTTCTTTCTGAAAAAAAAAAAATGCAGTCCAAAAGCCTAATCATAGGACCTGATTTCTTTGTATAAAAGAGGAAATTTTATTTCCACTGCATCTTTTTCTTGTCATCTTTATTCACTATACTTATTATTATCTTACACCCTATTATCGTTTGATTTTCAACCAATTTTTGTTGGAGTTCAAATGACTATAATGAGTCCCAGTGGTGTGACTTTTTTTTTTTTCATAATAACGAGACTATTGCCCAAATTAATACAAGTAATAATAAAGATATAAGTTAGAAAAAGCTCCTAATAATAGCCGTCCGAGAAAGAAACTTTCAACCTGTAAGCACACGGAGGATCAACTACCGGATATGACTTGTGAGAAGAAGTTAGTGTCAAACTGTGTCATCAAAAAATGGTATAGTTCTAGGGTGGAAATGAAGTTTCCCCAATATGCTATTTTACTACAATCACTTTGCAAGTGGGTGTACAATACCATCCACCGTACAACCATTGGATGTTTTAAGGTCAAAAGATGGTGATAGGCCTGGCAAACGGGCCGGGTTAGGTTTATTAGGGTTAGGGTTGGCGGGGTAAAAGACTCAACCCTAGCCCTAACCCGTTTATTAATCTAGCCAATTTTCTCAATCCTAACCCTAGCTTGAGTAACCCTAACCCTAACTCTAATATCCCTAATAGTATTAAAAATAATATTTTATTATTATAGAAATTTAGTTCTATTAAAAAAATAGACTAAAGATTAATTAATTATACCTAAAAATTTATTTTATGTTGATTTTTTATCTACTTTTTAATGTTTCTTTACTAATTTTGCTAGTTCTTAATTACTAGTTTATTAATAGTTGTTAGTAATTACTAGTGTATTATTAATTACTAGTTACTAGTTGTTAGTAATTAAATACTAGTTAGTTGTTAGTAAAATAAAGTGGTATTGTCTAAGTAAATCCATTACCAAAGTAATAAACAACGGGTTGGCGGGTCAACCCGCGGGTTGGCCATGCTAGCCCTAATGTTCAACGGGTTGGAAAACCTCAACCCTAACCCGGCCCATTTAACTAACGGGCTGAGTTTGAGCAGGGTTACTCGAGCGGGTTAGGGTCGGGTTGGTGGGCCTCGGGCTGTTTTGCCAGGTCTAGATGGTGAGGTTGACCGTATGTCAAACACCCGAGGGATGTATGATGTACGTATTGTTTGTACACCCAAAACAGCACCCTAAAACATATGGGTGCCCAAATTCGAACCATGGGTGCTCCTCTTACTGGGAGTCAGAGAGAGAGAGAGAGAGAGAGAGAGACAGACAGAGAGACAGAGAGAGGAGAGTCGAGTATAGTACTAAGTACACAAGAAGGTCGAGACTTGAGTTGAGACAGCCTTGATTGTGATCGGGGGTGCGTAGGTTAAGAAATGTTGCGGCGTTGCTTGCGAACTGCCCTCTTTGCGAGGCGGTCTTTTTCAGCAGAAGCGGCGTTGGAGGTCGTCCCAAGTGGCGGTGGTGGCGCTACCAGAACCGGTGGTGGTGTTGATGGCGCCACCAGAACCGGTGGTGGTGGTGGTGGAGGAGACACGATAGGGCGAAGGCTTATCAGTCTCATATACCCAAAGCGTAGCGCTGTAGTTACAATCAACAAATGGCTCGAAGAAGGGAAAACAGTCCGCAAATACGAGCTCAACCGAGCTGTTCGTGAGCTCCGTAAGCTCAAACGCTACAAACATGCCCTTGAGGTTTATCTCTCTCTCTCTCTCTCTCTCTCTCTCTCTCTCTCTCTCTCTCTCTCTCAAATGGGTCTTTTGTTGTCAAATGCTGGTGGCTTAAAAATTCCACCTTGCTAAGTTGGTAACTTCTGCAAGTATTAATGCAAAAGACCTACCTTCACCCCCAAAAAAAGAAGAAGACGGCGTCTATTTAGTTTGGGTTTTTGGGGGAATGTATTTGATACTAATTTGGGTACTCAAATGCACGAATGCTGTTTGTTTAAATGCGAAACTAATCAAAGTTTCAAAATTTTGGAGTTCCTTTGGTAGAAAATCTTTTGATGGAAAAAGAGTTCAATTTGAGGTGGGTTTATAGTAGATGTGCTTCTTTCTTTTTGGGTGATTTAATGTCAATATCTTATGTAGAAAAAACTAAAAATAAAAACTTGTAGGTATAGGAGAGTGGCCGAAAAATGGTTGCCAAAAAGTCTTGAATTTGCAAGAATTGGAAATGGGTGTATTCCTGTATGTCAGTTTCGCATTGATAATGCTTTGTCGGGAACATTGAAGAACTCTGTATAGGTATAGGTTTGTGGTCTGTGACCTCTCCATCGAAGCTATTTTCTGAGTTCCTGACAGTTCTTGTCCTAGAATTGTTTATTCTCTCTATGATGGGATTTGTATAAGCATAGAAATGACACATATCTGCTTCAAATCCTTGTTTTCCTTTCGATCTCTACTTATATTTTTCCTCCATCAAATTATATGTGCTGATATAAACATAAATTCTATTATACTTCGATGCTGAATAGTAAATTAATAATGAATACTGGTGAATTGAAATATTGTACTGTCATTCTATGTTTTGAACTTGCTAGTGCACGAAGAAGGGGTGATTTAGGGACTAGGCAGTTGAAGTGCTTTGTCTCTCACCCTCTTGATGTCTGGGCTTAGTCTCAGCTTACCTGAGTAAAAAGAATGAAAGTGCGAACTTCAGACCACCTAGTTAAGTCACAGCATCACACTTAGTTTCTAATGGGGTTTAGTACTGGTGCACAGGAACTGATACTAGTTACAGAAGCCACAACTAGTCTGGTTGAAACTGAAAGAGTGTTTGTCAAGTCTTAAGAATATCTTTTCGTATTACTCGTTGTAAAGTGGTTTGTTGAGTTACAAAAGGAGAGTTTTATGGCCTTCGTACCCCACCATATGCCCACCACCGAACTGATTCAGTCTATTCAATCACTGGGGGGACCTCTTAAACCCTACAACTTTGATGTTCCTTGGTGTTTTGTTAGATGTCTTCAGTTTCTACTATGTTTTCACTGCTCATGGGTGTAGGCTTTGCCGAACCACATAAGATTTATTATGTTCTTTTGTGATTCCAATTTGTTTACTATGTGTGTAGTTTAGTATCTTCCCACTTAGACTTTCGACAGTCCATACTAGTTAGTTCCACTATGCTAATAAATACATAAATAAAAATACAATAAAAGATAAAAAGAATGAAAAAAAACCCCTTGAAAGGACTATTAAAATAGTTGATAAATATTATTTCGTTAGCTCATCTATATATCTCTATTTTGTATTATTTTTTGATTGTTTCCTGACTAACAGGTAGCCTAATTGGCTAAATTTTGGATGGCTGGGCTCCAGTTTTACCTGGGCCAAAAAACAAAAATTCTTGCATATAAAATATCCGTAATTTCTTGTGCAGATATGTGAATGGATGAAAATTCGGGAAGATATGAAACTATTACAAGGGGACTATGCTCTCCATTTGGACTTGGTTGCAAAAGTCCGTGGCGTATCTAGTGCAGAGAAGTTTTTTGAAGATCTCCCAGAGGGAATGAGGGGACAACCTACATGCAGTGCGCTACTCCACACCTATGTTCAGAACAAATTAAGTGCCAAGGCTGAGGCTCTGATGAAGAAAATGTCGGAATGTGGTTTCACAAAAAACATTCTTGCTTACAACCACATGCTATCTTTGTACATTTCAAATGGGCAATTGGATAAAGTCCCTTTGGTGATTAAGGAGTTAAAGAAGAATACCTCTCCAGATGTGGTCACGTACAATCTGTGGCTAACTGTATGTGCCTCGAAGAACAATCTCGAGACTGCAGAGAAAGTTTTCCTCCAGCTTAAAAAGGCAAAAATAGAGCCTGATTGGGTAACGCATAGCACATTAACCAACTTATACATAAAAAATGATCTCCATGAGAAGGCTAAAGTTACTTTGAAGGAGATGGAGAAAGGGGTTCATCGTAAAAATCGTGTTGCTTTTTCTTCCCTAATTACCTTGCATGCAAACTTGGGCGATAAAGATGGAGTACACAGAGTGTGGAAGAAGATCAAATCAACCTTCCGTAAGATGAACGATGCAGAATATATGAGCATGATAGCTTCTCTTTTGAAACTTGAGGGGTTGGAAGAAGCAGAAAATATCTACACGGAGTGGGAATCTGCGTCTGGAACAGGTGACTCGAGAGTTTCGAATCTTCTCCTTGCAGCTTATATTAACAAAGATCAGATGAACAGAGCCGAGAGTTTTCTTGATCAGATGGTAGAAAAAGGCATATCTCCTAGCTACACTACTTTCGAGCTTCTTACATGGGGTTACTTAAAAACAGAGGACATCGATAAAGTCATGGATTACTTCAAGAAAGCTATTGAAAGTGTAAAGAAATGGGAGCCCGACGATAAGATTGTTCGAGAAATATTTAGTAATCTTGAGAAGAAGGGTGATATTGAGACTGCTGAGCAGTTCTTAATTACTCTTCGCAATGCAGGGTATGTGACGACAGAGATATACAATTCTCTACTGCGAACTTATGCAAAAGCAGGTAAGATGCCTCTAATAGTTGCTGAGCGCATGAAGAAGGATAAGGTGCAGTTGGATGAAGATACACAGCAGCTTATTAAATTGACCAGCAAACTCTGTGTAAGTGAAGTTCCAAGAATAGTATCTTGAGGGAAGTTATAACTGTGACTAGAAAGTAGAAACTGCCATGAATTTGTTACAAAGTTTTGAAGCTAAATTTTTTGCATGTTTATCTAATTTACATCTTTCATCTTGAAACTAATGTCAAAAGCGTACTCAGTAACCGATAATGGGTTATGGGCATTTTTCGCTTACGAAAGTGGTTTCATGATTACCACGTCTTGTGGCCGCTCTTCTACTTCTTCTTCCATTTTCCTGATTATGTTGTATTGTTTCATTGCTTTCGTTTTTTCAATGTGTGTGTGTGTGTGTGCATTGTTTTCTTTTTTGTGACTTTCTATGGTATGTGATGTGATAGGACTATTCCTCCACAAATTACCTCTCCCTAAAAAAAGATGGGAGAAGAATTTGAACACTTTAATGTTAGTAATGAGAGAGCAAAACTATGTCTTATGAGTGACAGTCTACTACAGTTTATTTAGGGCTAAGGCCAGTGCACCTTGTTAAACATCAAATCCAGCAAATTTTTAGGGCTAGTGGGCACCCTTGTACCCCAAAACCCTCGCTTGGTCTGGTAGTTTGAGGGAGGATCAAGGGTTTAAAGGTATTCGCAGAAGAGATCTGCGACGTAAAATCGCAGAACTTATTTGCGAGGCCACAATTTTATTAATAAAAAAACACAAAAAAATTGTGTCGCAGAAGTTATCTGCGACACATCTTTTTTAAATAATAAAATAATAATAAAAAAGTTTTTTGTAAAAAAAAAAAGTATCGCAGAAGTTATCTGCGACACGTTATTCTTCCTCATTAGCCTTGCCGATGGCTTATACCTCAAACCCACCGATCAACTTGATTGGTTTGAGGTATGCCATAGACCTTGCCCTTATAAGCTTACTTAGATCGTCAATGTCGGTTTTGTCAAAAAATTTGTCCATGATTTGTTGGTTATGTGGAACCGACACTACAGACATCATAAAATGATTTGTGGAATGCTAGATTCTGTAAACCTAACAAACTACTTTGTAGTTGGGCTGTCAGCTCTACGTAACCAACAAGTTAATTTTGTATGATATATGATTTATGTGGAGGTTCATATCTCCACAGTTTTTCTAGTCCGAATCATTTGGGTCATAATCAGATGATCCAGCAACGAGGCAAGACGATGAGATGAATGGTTGACTCACATATCAATCCAAACCGAGTTAAAAGTTGAGTCAGACCCAATTTTGACCGAGTCTGATTATCAAAACATTAATACATATGATACTGGTATATAATTGATTACGAATGGTAGGATGATACATGCTTGACTCTGTTAAGTTTTGCTTGAATCAGGCTGAGTTAATGTCATCAGCATGTTCACCTTGATTCAACGTAGGATTATGGTTGATAGATACCAAGATGACTCACTGAGTCGCGACTAGGTAGTAGGTACCACATAATGGCTCGACTCCGTATGCTGCGGATATTTCCACCCAATTTTTTTTTGAGTATCTCCTTGGTTCAACATTTTAGAGCAAATTTAGTTGGATACCTCAAATCTATCTCCTAAACATAGGGGTGTCAATTGGTACCCAAAAACTCGGAACCGAACCGATACCGGAACCGTTTTTTGCGGTTCCGGGACCTAACTTTGTGGATCCGAAAAATTTCGGATCTACCCGTTTTGGATCCGAAATTTTTCGGATCCATTTCGGATCCACCCAATGGGTACCCGTGGGTACCCGGTTCCATATAAATTCTATAATTTTATAGTTTAATTTACTATTATATAATAATTTTTTGATTTTTTTTAACTTTTTTTTAATTAAAAAAAAGGAAACCAATGACTATTATTTAACAAATTTTATAATAAAATAAATTTTATAATTGAATTGAATATGAAAATACAAAATACAAATAGGTTTTTTGTGAAAAAAATAAAAAAACAATAACTTAAAACGGGTATCGGGTACCCGCGGGTACCTGCGGATCCTAGCGGTACCGGATCCGGAACCACCAATTGAGGTTCCGGAACCGGAACCGCTTCACATTAACGGGACCGGATCTGGAACCTTTAGGTTTCGATCCGGAACTGACCCGTTGACACCCCTACCTAAACAATTAAATTTGAGGGTTCAGGGGTGGGTAAGTCTAATGGGTTTCTTTTTGTGTAAAATCAAAATTATGTTGTGTTTACATTCAAGAGGAAAGTACATTAAAAATATCTGAGTTTCGAAAAATTGCACCAAAGTCACCATTTTCAAACTAAATACAAAAGCAACACCCACCCCTTATTTTATCCCAAAATACCCTTACTTTTTAAATGAAATGATCCCACATGTGGTTCTAGAATTGGGTCTAGAATTCTAGATTGAAGAATAAAGGGTCTAAATTGAAGAATAAAGGGTCATCAAGCTGGGAGAGGAGTGAGAGCAACTAGAAAGGCTTCAATAAAGAGATCCATCTTTCTATCTGTAACGCCCCAATTCGAAACTCAAAATCTCTAAGAAATTGAGTCGCATCTCGAGGCGTTAGGCTTACTACACGAGGTGATTAATGAGTACCAAATACCTAAACAAGGTTTTATGAACCTACATCAGAGTTAAGCTAATTTAGTTCGTCAGAACTTTAATCACCTCTAAATATGGCTGGGCCTAACGAAATTTTCGCCAGAGTTTTCCCTGTATTTTCAGGGTCTGAAACCTGTCATAAACCTGTAGAAGAGATGATTTATCCATAAATAGCATTTCTATATCAATTCTATTCATCCATATCATCTCATCATATCCAATCAACCATA
>MVGT01002670.1:94450-110734 GCA_002174775.1 Macleaya cordata | reverse complement strand
CCCTTTCCATTCCGGGCATATGTTTCTCACATATGATCCCTTTTTGGGCATGTTCTATATCGAATGTGATCCCTGCTTCATCCGGACACGTGCATACAAAACGTGAATCCGTTTCAGCGTATGTCTAAGGACATAATTGCCCGTTTTTTTAGAATTGCGTTCAAGGACATGATTTCTCTATTTTGAGGACACACCCATACGTGTGTATCATTTGAGTTTCATGTGTAAGGACATGATTCTCTCTTTTCGTGCACGTGGCATACCGCACGTGATCGCCCTCCCAGTGTGTGGTGTACACATCACCATATCATATGTTTGAGTGTACGTGTACATATTACATATATCACACCCTTTGTTTATGCGTGGATATAGAGCACATCCACGTCACTGTGCTTTTTGCGCACGAGCCTGCTGATGGCGCGCGTCGCTTTCTTTTGCAGCATTCAGCCAGATGAATGTATGCATTCTTTCGCCCCCAGAACTATCTATCCTGACATGTAGATTTAGGGGGCTTATTCTTTATTTATTCATTCATTTATCTCAGTGCAGTTATATATGTGTAGCATTGCTTAGTTTAATCACTTATTCCCTAAAAAAAACTTTAATCGTAAAGTAGAGGCCGTCCTCATGGGCGGGCGGTTGTTGGTTGCCTAACACCTTCCCAACCCGTACTTTGATCCCCTTATCCATTTCTCTTACCGCAGACCATCCATTTTGGATTATCGCCATGGTTTTCTTGGAAAACTTGATTTAGGTCGATTTTTCAAAATCTTGGGTCCTGATTCCCATAAATCAGATGGCGACTCCATACATATTACATTCACACCCCCTCAGGTGGGTAAATCCTACTCATGCGTTTTTTCCCACGCGTGAGTCTCTCTCGTAGCGTGGTGCGCGCCGAATTCTGGCTCCACACTCCTAACTCTCATTGCCAATTAAAAAGATCCCACAAAAAAAAAATTCACTACGAAAGAAAAAATGATCTAAAGATTCTACCGAAGGTTAAAAACAACAAGAATAGAAAGAGCATATACTTAGCCATTATTTGAGACTCCAAAAGCATCCATGAGTTTGTGCTCGGCATACATCATCTTCTTGAGGGAATTCATTCGCTTGTGATTTCGAACAATTTCTGACCTATATACTAGAACATGATTATAATGTTCCCAAGTCTGTTAATAATGGAAGAAACTTTCCTCAGAATTCTAGTTGGAGAGTGCGTTGGGTCATCCAATCCATCTAAAGAATCAAAATCTACTCTTTTTTAAGTATTAAACTAATATTTGCTTATGTATTCGTTTTTTAACTTAAAATAAATTTTTTATTTTTATTTTTTATTTATCTTTTATCATAGTTCGCATTTCACTCGACTCCGAATCTAAGGCATGAATGTTTCAAGGCAGAGTTCATTCTAGGACAAATATTATGCTTTTGGCTTTAGATTGCCGAAACCAAAATTAAAATGATACTCGGCTTTAAAAATTCGAATGGGACTAAGATTTTCGAACTTGTGATGAGTGACATGAGTCTTAAGTAATTTGCACGGACTCGAACATTTAGAACCAAAAGTAACTTTTGCGTACAACAACAAAAACACAATCTTATGAATCCCTCCACACAATGCAAATAAATATTAAAACAACTAATTATTTGAGATTATAAGAGAGAGAATTCAGTGTCACAAAAACTACATCATAGCCTAAACCTGGCAAACTGACCCGTTTCTTAACCCGACCAACTAAACTCAATCCTAACTCGATTCGTTAGTAAACAAGTTAGGGTTAGAGTTGAGCATTTTTTACCCGTTACTTAAGAATCTGCTTGTTAGGGTTAGTGTCGACCCTAACTTATTTTCTTGTGTTATATGAAAAAATATTAAACAAATTAGGGTTAGGATTTAAAAACCTGACTCGTTTAACAAAAGGGTTAGGGTTGACCAATCTTGAATCGCCAACCCATTTAAAGTCTGACCATAACCCTAATGTGTTGCCAGGTCTAATCATGCCTATGACGATTCCTTTCCACTTAGAGATCCCATAAGAAAACCAAGGGGAAGACACCAAGCTTACCCATTTGAAACTATTTAGAAGCGATTAAACCATCCCCAAATAAAATCCTTAATGTTCTGAAACCCTCCTGACTCTCATTGCCAACTAAAAAGATCCCACAAAAAAAATAATAATTTCACTACGAAAGAAAAGATGATCTAAAGATTCTACTGAAGGTTAAGAACAACAAGAATAGAAAGATCCTATACTTAGCCATCATTTGAGACTCCTAAAGCATCCATGAGTTTTTGCTCGGCATACATCATCTTCTTGAGGGAATTCATTCGCTTGTGATTTCGAACAATTTTCGACATATATACTAGAACATGATTATAATGTTCCCAAGTCTGTTAATAATGGAAGAAACTTTCCTAAAAAATCTAGTTGGAGAGTGTATTGGGTCATCCAATCCATCTAATATTTGCTTATGTATGTGTTTTTTAAATTAATCTTTTTAAGTATTAAACTAATATTTGCTTATGTATGTGTTTTTTAAATTAAGATAAGTTTTTATTTTTTATTTTATTTTTATTTATCTTTTATCATAGTTCGTATTTCACTCGACTCCGAGTCTAATGCATGAAGTTTTCAAGGCAGAGTTCATTCTAGGACAAATATTATGCTTTTGGCTTTTGATTACCAAAACCAAAATTAAAATGATACTTGGCTTTAAAAGTCCGAGTGGGATTAGCTATGATTTTCGAACTTGTGATGAGTGACATGAGTCTTAAGTAATTTGCTCGGACTCGAACATTTATAACCAAAAGCAACTTTCGTGTACAACAACTAAAATACAATCTTATAAATCACTCCATACAATGCAAATGAAGATCAAAACAACTAATTATCGGACATTATCATATATAATTGCAAAAAATAAAACCAAAAAAGATAAGAACAAAAGCCTAAAAATTTAATTCATAAGGCTCCATTTTACTTCTTATTGTTATTATTTTTATTCTCGATTTCTCATATTTATTCTTCACTTTGTTTTCATCGATCTTCAACTTCCTTCTCTCTTTCCCACTCGAGGTGTTGGAGGCATTTTACAACTTCCAAAACTACTAGGTACTCAGTTCTAGTGGAAGAACATCCAAGGTCCAGCCGCGAAGATTGGCCATGTCAATTAGCCTACATGGTTAGCCAATTTAAAGAGGTGATCAGTTGGGTCATCCAAATCGGTTGGGTTAGAGTAGCTACACTACAAAAATAATAGGCTTTTGCTACGGGTTTTTTGTGACGGTCTAAAGAAACCGTAGCAAATGGGGAGTCATTTGCTACAGACTACAGAACCCGTAGCTAGAACAACGCTTTTGCTACGCCCTGGGCATTCTGTTGCTACGACTTAACGTGTAGCAAATAAAGTTACAAGCTTTATACTTTTCAGAAGGATGGAGAGGTCTTTTGTGTCGACTTTAAGTCCGTAGCAGATAACACTCAAGTGCTACGGTTTGTTAAAAAATTGGCCGTAGCAATTAGGTAAGTTATTTTACCGTTACTTTGTTCACTCGATTTCCAAGCGCGAAAATTTTGGCGCAAATATTTTCAGCAGAAGTGACGGCCCAATCCGTCTCAAAAGCCCATCTAATAACCATTTCTCTCTCTTTTTCGTTTTTTTTTGAGCCCTAATAACTACACGATACAGAGAGAGAAGAGGTAGGAGGAGCCCTAGCTAGCTACAGACGAGAGAGATAAGAGGTTGGAGGAGCCTTCTCCTCTGTGCGTTGATGTTCAGGTCTGTTTCTCTCTCTTTGTCTCTCGCTCTCTCTGTCTCTCTCGCTCTCTCTCTGTGTCTCTCTCGCTCTTTCTCTCTTTCTCTCTCACTCTCTCTCTGTGTCTCTCTCGTTCTCTCTCTCTCTGTGTCTCTCTCGCTCTTTCTCTCTTTCTCTCTCGCTCTCTCGCTCTCTCTCGCTCTCTCACTCTCTCTCTCTCTCTCATCTCTCTCTCTGTCTCTCTCGTCTCTCTCTTTCTCTGTTGTATTTTGCTGAAAATTTTAGGGATCGTTTCTTCCGTGTTTTTAACATTTGATCTCAATGGTCATGATATTTTTTCATTTAATTTTTAATTTCTAATTTATGAAAATTATTTAATTCATAACTTATATTTTGCAGATTCGAGCAGAGATTGGTGCGTCTCTCTCTCGAAGCCCCTTTCCAAGTTCGTTGAGTAAGAAAGGGCTCAACAAATCGAAGCCCCCTCAGGTGCGTCTCTCTCTCTCTCTCTCTCTCTCTCTCTCTCTCTCTCTCTTTCTCTGTTCGTTGTTGAGATCCCTTACAGTTAACATTGATTTTTTTTTTCATTATTGTTGTTGTATGTTTTTCTTTCTAGGGTTTCATGTTTTCTGTTGCCCTTAAATTAATGATCATGAATTTGATTGTATTGTGGAATAAATAAATTTATGTCATGATGATCCTAATCTATGTAATTTCAGTTCCTTCATTTGCCTGAGGGATCGGTTGAACTTGATAAAATTGCTGTAAGGTTTGAGGAAAAGATTTTCGCTGCTGCCACAAGTCTGGTATATCCATGATTCTATAATCTGTTCTCACTTCAATTATAATCCTGCATTACTTATTGAGTTATTGGTTTCAAGCCATATACTGATTTGTTTTGTTCCTGTTCATGTCATATTACCTAAAATTTTGAACTGCATTTCCATCACATAACCATGATTTTAGTTGAAATTGCTAGAGAATATGAATAAAAATATGCTTTTGGTTCATATATAAGTTTTGACATAGTGAGATATGAATGTGTAAGCTCAATATTTTGATCAGCTGAAAGTTCATAGAAATGGAGATTGGTGTATTCATATATGGAGTTTGGGAGGTTTTGAACAATGTGAAGGATGAATTGTGCAAATTATATTTTTTGTTTAATCTCTGTGCTTTGTATTTGTTTATCCATGATCAAAAAAAAAAAATTTCAGTACTATTGGTTATCCTTAACTTGTTATATCTTTATTATAACTTGCAGTATTCACAGAGTATTTTTTCTAACTTTCTACTCTTCAGTCGGATTATCTACGAAAAATCTCTCTGAAGATGCTAACAATGGAGACAAAACCTGTGACAAGTGGTGAGGTTAACTCCTTACACTCAAACTCTGCTGGCAGTAGTGAAAATCCATAAGATCCAGGTAATGACATGGAGAGCTAAGTAATTTTTATCTGTTTTGCAACAACTGGAATGTATATCATGTTCTTATTTATTATGTTTTTTCTTTTTTTTCCTATTATTTTTTATAATTTACCTTTTTTTTTATCATTAGGAAGTTTAGTACAATCCCCTAGAGGAATAAAACCAATTTGTTAAATCCTCTTGTTATCATCTATCATCACACCAGAGCCTTATCGTAACTATTTGAGTTCATCTAAATGAATCTTGTTCCTCCATTAAATTCTATCCAAAGCTTTTCTTTTGTAACTTAGAGTGCCTCATATTGAATCCCAGTACAATAGTCTTCGCTCTTTTGGTTCTTCCTCTAGCTCTTTAGAGCCCTCAATCTGCAAGTTCCTTCTTACGTGACATGACTAAATCATATCTATCATCTCTCCTTGGCTAATCATCTCTAGTATCATCACCAGTCTTTTTGTCTTAAATTTTCCTTTTAATTTGATTGGTGTACTCTGACTACCGTGATTATTAATGAGAACCACTGGAGACTTATTTTTCTCTCAAACTCTAGTTTTTCTTCTTCTTCTTCTTCTTCTTCTTCATCGTTTTTTTATTTGGTAATGTGATTTGTTTTTGTTAATAATGGTAAAAGAGGTTAAGATTAGGCTTTCCCTGTTTTTCAGCTTTCAAAATAGGTCTAAACACATTGGCTTCTTTTTTTATCTATCTTATTATCATCACCCATCTGTTCTAACAAAAAGTTTAAACTTTTACTAGAAAAATGAGCTTTGTACATGATTTTTCAAACTTGAAGGGTCCACCAATATACGATTGATGCCCATTGCCCACATAAAAGAAGATGGTCTGAATAAAGGTTACACAAAATGGAGAAAATTACGGTGGAGAAAAAAGTTGTATACTTTTTTTTCAATTTTATGATCCAACCCAACTCTAAGAGGAACACCTAGAAGTGAAAAACTACCCAACTCCAGGAGTACCAATTTCTTGATATTGGGAATTTTGCACTGATTAGTAGTATCTTAACAGCTTTAGAAATTAAGAACAAATCCCATTCTCTTTATTCTCTTTTCTTACCCCAATTGAGACTCCATTCTTTTGTTCTTTCTCCATTCTCTCTAAAACTATCTCTCTCTCTCTATATATATATGGGACTAAGAAAGTGGCAAGCTCATTTGTTTAAGTAAGGTTCCACTCATATTTTAATGTTGGCCGGTATGTTTTCTTTTGTTTAATTATAAACTTTAATAATTATATATAAATTTGATTATTTACTTATTCATAAAGTATTTAATGAGTTGACATGTAAAAAAACCTTATTTTCTAGAATATATCTCTCCTAAACATTTCCTTAAAACTTCTGTGCATGTTCTAGAGACCAATTTTCTAATTCCTCTTTGTTCCTTACGTGTTTGATCGGAAGGAAACTCCCCTTATTAATAGCCCTATCAAGAAAACTTTTTTGATTCCTCTAGGTCTACTTTTTATGTCTCAAAATGATTGCTTGGATTTATAGTTCCGTACTCCTATCAAACTCTTTGTTGAAATGCCTGACATAGTTTAGTTTTACAGCCTACTTGTGGGGGTTACTTTGGTCAGATTTCTGTGTCAACGAGGAAACCATCGACGAAGCTAGCACAGGTACAGCTTCTTCTCAGGTTTTTTTTCATCTTTAATTTCATTCAATTTCCATTTTACATTTGATCTAGAGGTGCTTGTTTTTTTTTAGCAGTAATTTTTGTTCCTATTGAAACTGCATTATAAGGTTATGTTCTTTGTAAACAACAAACTCAACAATACTTTGAACTCATTTTAACTATTTTCTGCTGATTTTTTTATCCAATTGAGTGGTTATCTAATGGAGTGTTTATGCTTTTATTTGTTTATCTAATGGAGTGTTTACCCCCTATTCATTCTTTGTAACTTATAAAGTTAATAATTAACTTATAATGGTAAGTTGATCAATGACATTTTGATATCTCAAGTATGTATATTTCAACTAAGTTTGGTTACCTTGAAGTTATACTTTTTGATATCTTAATTACTTAATTAACTAAGTTTTTTTGTTGTATGTGTAGAATAATTCGCCAACGCCCTCGGATCAGAACTAGGCTTATATGGGATATATATAATTGGTTAGATCTTATATTCTTTCACTAAATTCGTATATTCTACAACAGTAGTGTAGATCCAAGAGTGTCAAGTTTGTTTTGATTGCATTCAGTCTCTTTGTTTTTAAGCAGAGTGAGCATTAGGTTAAAATATATGAGTGACTTAAGTTCTTGCTCCTTACACAATTCTTCTATTGGGTAGCATTAGGTTTAAATATTTGTTTCATTTCCATTTTAGTAGAATTCAATACCTACAGCTTAAAGAAATAATCCTTTTGAACAAGGAATATCTTTGTTGTTATGCGGAGCGTTATGTTGAAACAGGAGAAAAATAATGCTTGTAGTTATATTCCAATCCAAGGATGCTCGTTACTTCTGTAAGGTCTTGTATTGGAAGTGGATGTGGATACTCTTTCTTTCTAAATACCATAAGAATGGTGGAAGTATCCAGCTAACATAGATCATATATAGTCTAATATCTAAAAGAGTTCAGTCGATATGTACTTTCACATAAAACCTGATTTATATTATGCTTGATGGATATAATGATATATATTGGAGTTGAGATTGGTGCAATAGTGGATATATATTCAGAAGATCAATTTGTTTAGACTGCTTTCTTTAGTTCAAATTTTCAATTTCAATATACTTTGCTGTACTTATTTTGTAGTTTATAGACATCAAAGATAGACTTTTAGTTTGTTAGAAGATTTTGTTTACTTGTTTAGGTAGGGCTATTATATATAATGATATATATTGGAGTTGAGATTGGTGCAATAGTGGATATATATTATGTTCATATTTTCTATTATTGGTAACACAAACATAGTTCTAATATGTTTTATTCTTTTTTCTTTCCTTGCATGTGAAGCTCATTTTGGATAGGAACTTGGAAGTTGTGAAGAAAGAAGTTAGCTCGTCGGGATGAACTTGAAAGTAAGACAACTTAATTTTGGATGGGATGACTCGTATGTAGTTTGTTCGATCAAAGCTTAGGACTTTTGTACATCAAGTTAGATAGTGCACCTTCTTTAATTAGGAATGCTACTTATACTTTGTGGAAAACTTTAGGATTTTATGTTCATACTTTATATTTGGAAGTCTTTTTGGGAATAGGTGTTGAAATCTTTATGGTTTTGAAATTCGAATGAAATGTGGTTGTGTATGTATTGAATGGTTTGGTAAATTTGAATAAATGTGGATGTAAATGGATTGATATGTGTTGATTTACAAAATGAACATGTCAATGAAAAGGCTTAATGGTTTTGAAATTTGGATGAATGTGGATGTGTATTTATTGAATGGTTTGGTAAATTTGAATGTATGTGAATGGATTAATATAGATTTGTACAATGAACAGCTCATTGCAAAGGCCTATAAGCCTGGAAAAAACGAACCAAGAAAATCGGATTTGTAAAAAAATTGGATTATTTGTGACGGTTTAAATCCGTCACAAATAGTTTCTAAAAAATTTTATACAGTTGTTTTGCGACGGTGTAGAAAGCATAGCTACATCATCAGGATCATTTTCTACGGTCATAGAGCGTAACAATAGACCACTGAAAGTGGCATATTTGACCCTCAATTAGCTACGGTTCAAACCGTAGCAAAACAAAGACTATTTGTTACGACTTGATAATTCATAGCTACATTTCGTCACAAAAGACATTTGCTACGCCACTTAAAGCTACGCTATAGAAACCGTCACAAACAAGAATTTGCTACGATTTCCTCTCTTTTTGCTACGGTTTTGGACCGTCACAAAAAGCCTTAATTTTTGTAGTGGATGGCCACTACATACAAACTCGACCTCAATACCCAAAACCAAATTGCATAACTGCATGAACATGTTGAGAAATCTGAGTGACTCATGTCGTGACTGCTAATTGCACTATTGCTAATTGGAGTGTTATATATTTTGTACACCCACAATAGTACGTAATTTAGAATCCCGCGGTTATCAGTTGTTAACTTGTTATTGCCATTTTAGGGTGTTATTATGTAGTCAAGCCACTATCCCTTTGACTTTTGAACATCGGACCACTAGGATTGTGTGTAATGTACACTTGTGGATGTGCAAAATAGAACTCGCTAAATTGCATTTTGTGGGCCATAAAGACCTAAGTTTGTGTTCAAAATTCATATATATATATATATATATATACACTAGTCCTTCATATCCCGTGTAAGGCACACGAAGGTTTCTTTTAAAAAAAAAATAAAAAAAAAATTTTGAATTGTTTTTATTAGATAATTAAAAAATTTAGTTGTTTTAGATTGGGCCATATATTTATAATGTAGGTTTTTTTAACCCACACTTAAGATAAGGGTTTTGTTAACCCAATAATAGATAATAGATTGAACCATATGTTTATAATGTAGGTTTTTTTAACCCACACCTAAGAGAGATGGTTTTGTTAACTCAAGGCTTCTTCTATAGTATATTATAATAGATATATATATATAGGCTCTACGTAGAGGTGGCAAAATATGCCCCGACCCGACTCTCCAACCTTAAAGCAAATTTAGTAGAACATGAAAACTGCTTGATTAAAATGGATCCATTTCCACTAGTTTAGGGATCTTTATTGGAGAGAGGTCATGCTCAATTCAATTAGGCCAGTTTTTTTAATTTAATCCTATAAAATAGGAAGTTACCTTCTTTCTAACTTTTCTATTTTTTCTCCTTAAAAAAAGTACCAATTTTTCCCTCTCAACCCTACTCTCTTTTCTCTCTCTATTGTTTTTTAATTTTTAACTCATTTTAAGGGATTATCACTTGAACAAAAACAACTCTATATCATTGGGTTTGGACATTAAGGAATCTATTTTTACATATCCCACTAGACTTGCCCTTGTCATAACCTGACTTGATCTCCAACCTTAGCTACTTTAACAGGACCCAAGTTAGGATTAAGGTTGACCATTTCTGAACTATTACCTTTCAACTCAGTTAGGGTTAAAGTCGACGTCTATGACTCATTTCTTTATTTAAATAGAAAAATGTCAAACTAGTCAACTTAAAGTTTGAAAAATTAACCCGTTTCATAAACTAGTTAGGATTAAGAGTTGATAATCTTGGTTCGCCAACTTGTCTCGTCTAAGGTCAACCCTATTACCCGACCCATTGCTAGGTCTAACTCTGCCTAGAGGCTCGCACTTGTTGCTCTATTTATGGACCCATTCTCCCTGCGGCCTACATATGATTCTTTCAAACCCCGTAATTGGGGCCACAAACTGGAAGATTATTAAGAAGATGGGCATGGCCATGATCACTGTCATTTCTTTAGATCGATCGACTTCAAAGAACTTGGGAGATCGAACTGACCTTTTAGTTTCTTAGACGATCCTGATGCAGGCTGATCAATTAGATAAGAGTCTTCATGAATGGTATGGATGACAGTTTGCATTTACTTCTGAATAGATTCTGGTTCAATTAAAGCCACTTGAAACAGACGATCAGGAAAAGAAAGAAGAAAAAAAAGGATGCTAAATAACACAAGCATCAAGACAGAATCCTGAGAATCTCATCACCATTAATATTATTAATTTAAAATTAATCCCTCTCTCTCTTCTTTCTCTCTCTTTATTTCCAAACTTCATTATTTTACACTGAAACCGAGGCTGACGATGAGAGTAAATTAACCCAAAAAAAAATTAACAAAAATCTTTTGAATATTTTGAAATCATTTTGTATCTTGTGGCGCACGATACGCACTCCGTTGATTATAGTATTCCCTCCTAGATAGGGACAACAAGCTAGGGGATGATGGATGAAGATGGGCGCACGATCTTATCCTGTGCTACCACACCATGAAGCCGCCCTTAAATTGCACCGGCGGCGTTCCTCTTCTTGCTCGAAATACCCTCGTCGGAAAACAACCGAGCATTCAGGTAACTCGCCCAGATCGGCAAACAATGACTCGTCTTCCTCTCCCATTGGGAAAATCATCGCCATGTCAGCAGATTCTAGGTTACTACTACGGATATTGCTTCCCGCGCAAATTGGGCTCTCAAGTATTGTTGGTGATGTTGATGCCACGTCGGAAAACCAGCCAAAATCGTCTGTGGTGATCATTGAATCGTCACCCAGATCGGTGAACTTGTCGTCCGGTTCGATTTCTGGTTGGTTTGTGAAAACTGCTGATTCTTCTGGTTGGAATTTGTTGTTAGTATCAATTGTGTTGGTGGTGGTGGTGGTGGTTTTGGCGGTGGGGGTGTTAGGGGAAGAGGAGGAGGCCGCGGTATTGTTGGAGTTTCTAGAAGCCGGCCAGGCGTGATTGTGCTCACAGGCGTACGTTATCACCAGCATGGTTGGGTCCACTCGGCTCCTCTCTACTTGTTTTCTCGCCGGACACCCCTTTGAGCTACTACACCGATAGTATCCCCTGAGAAAAAAATTACATACAAATTAAGAGAGTTCATTCAATGGCCGGAATCTGACCCACAAAATCAACTAAAAAATAAATGAATTGGGATTGTCCTGCGCATTTTAGCAAAAATACATGAATTAATCCTGTTTGGCCGGCCTCAACACCTGTAAGATGTGCTAGCTAGTACTGTAATTTCATGGTGTAAAGCTAAACTATACGTCTCTAATATAAAGGATCAAAGGGGAACCCTATCGAATCAGGGCGCATGTTAATTAGAAATCAAGAGAAGCTTATAACTAGTATAATTAGGGTTTTCAATTTAGATCATTAATTACCTTGGGTAAGGAGAACCTTTGATGGGTTTCTGGCCGTACTTCCTCCAAGCCCAAGAATCAGAAGGGGGAGCTCCCTCACCTTTAAGCCTAGACCCATCAGCTTCCCCTATTGGTATTGACACCACCCTCTTCTGTACTGCCCGCCTACTGTAAATTAAAAACAACACAATTAACTAATACGATTCAATTTAATTCAATTCATAAATCAATTAATATTGATCATCAAACACAAAAATTAAAACAACCCTTGTTTTTTTTTTTTTTCCAAACTAGGAGAATCTGATCATACAATTCCGCCGGCAAAACACCAGTAATGTTAAGTACTTAGCTAGGTCACTAACCTTTTCTTTGGAGAAGCAGCTAGGGTTGATGTCATGATCTTTGAATCATTATTATTAACCATAATATTACGAGCAGAGAAATTTGGTGAAGATGATAATGATGATGAGACAGTTGTACTAGTAGTAGTACTATTATGATCTGGTGTTGTTCTTGGATCTTCTTGTTCACTGAGAAATGGGTTGTTGAATCTTCCATCCATCTTGAAATTAATAATACCTGTAATAGCTAACTAGCAGCAGCAACAGATCAATCTTGAATCCAACTCTCAAGTGTTCTTGATTAATAAAATCAATCAGACGACGAAGATGACGGATGATGAGGAACAGAACGACGACGACGGATTTTCCTGTCGTTCCCACATTAAACGACGAATAGTATCGACAAGAGAGGTATAATCAAGTAGGATAGAGCTAGATTGATGATCGATGATGTTGATGATGATGATAATGAATTAATTGGAGTAGGATAGAGCTAGATTGATGATCGATGATGTTGATGATGATGATAATGAATTAATTGGAGTAGCTGAAGAAGAGAAGAAATGGGGTGCAAATAAATATATGAGAGGTTATATTTTTAATATATGATCAAGAGGGGTTCATATTGACAGATTGGCAGTTTTTGTATATAGTTTTTTTTAAGGACGTGCAAACAAATACAACTAAATTATTCTAAAACTAATTAAACTAAACTAAAAATAAATTAATTTGCCAAGTGATGAAAGCAACCCTAGTTTTTTTATTAAGGGATTGAGAGATAGATAGTCTTTGGGGTCACATGCTCTCTCTTTCTCTCTCCCTTCAATGAAGGGAAAGATTAGGTTTGAATTTTTATTTATACTATTTTCTTTTTTTGTCCCCTTCCTTCAATGATCTCATCACCTTCTCACCCTTCTTATTTTTATAATCTGATCTCTCTCTCTCTCTCTATAGCTCTACATATGTAATTTACTTCCCTCTCATTTTGAACCTTCTAATATTCTTTTCACATTTTTTTCATTATTATTTCAATTTATTTACATTTAATTAATATTTAATATAAAAATATGGGTTCAAGCCTAATTCGTAGCATTTTTGTTTTTTTAGAGAGAAAGGTAAAATTCATTAAAAAAAAGTATAAAAACAACGTAGGATGTCTAGCAATTAATTATGGGGTGCTAGAACACAACAAAAAAAACAGAGATTACAAGAAATATATATGTAATAATAAGATAGGGTTTATTGAAAAAGGTTGGTGTATTATTTGGATTGATCATCATCGATAGATCAATCAGCAAGCAGGGGTAGGGAATTAAATTAATATAACGTGTAATATATTATAATAAAATTGTAAATTGATAAGTTTTGGATATATATTTATGTTTCAAATATGCTTTGATTTAAATACTTTGAAAATGACAACTGAACAAATTTGTATATAATATGTGAATAATATATTACTGTAGTTTTCTTGAATTTATGACTGTTTCAATGTAAGTTTCAGAGAAACGAAGATTTTCCATTCCAAACATGCCTGAACTAATAACTGGATTATCGCTATCAATAAAAAAATAAATAAATGGATTATCGCTAACAAGGGGTGGGAAATAGGACACCCGTTAGATAAGAGTAGTGCTTTTTGGACGGACGATTTTACAAAACTAATGCGAGATACTTGTGTGCCATGGTAGATCCTACTTTCACATAAGTTGCAAATGCTTCAAAATATTTTTGGGAGGGGAAGGTGGTGGGTCTGACCCTGCCGCATAAGCATCTGACATAGGGTTTTGTAAAAGCATCGGTCCAAAAATCATTTTCCACTAGAGAAAATGTCCTTCGAGCATCCACATTAGTCAGTGGTTCCATGCTAAATTTGTTGGTGATGGAGTTTTTGTTTTTTAAAATAAAAATGAAAAAAAAAAATCACAATGGTATCTCCCATCCACTCAACATTTTTTTTTTTTATTATTACATTTTAACTTTTATACGTACTGCCTCTATTAAGCGGAACTTTATACTCTGCCCCATTATATTTGCATATCTTGGAAAAATTTTGCTATATATATTTCACCAAGGCCCTTTGCGGCTGCAGTATACGTTGATTTACAGTCAATCATATCGGTGTGAACTATTTAAAACAACGTGCACAATGAATTAATTTACTTACCATTGTAGATGCTCTTATAAAACGTATCTTAACTAGTTAAAATATCAAAGTACTCTTGTTCATTCGTCCAATGAAATATTGATAAAATAGTCCCACATGAGATAAGAGAGCCTAGCAAACTCAATATATAATGATCTTGGGTCACACCACTCATTATCAATTGATTTTGAATTGGATACCCACAAACTTAATATGGTATCAGAGCCCACACATATAGGTTCAACGATCACACACGTGCCTTTACAACAAATTATGACGCAGATTCTCCCACTTGGGGAGATCTTAGGAGAGCGTCCTCAGAGTGCAATGAGGGACTCATGTATGTACGAGGAGGAGAATAATAACCACATATTAGATACCTCAATTTCTGCCTGCCCTTTTTGCTATTTGGTGGCAAATTTGGTTAGAAAGAAATCGTCGTTGTTTTGGTTCCTCTTATTTTTTATTTTTCCCTGATGTAATCTTTGGGTGTTTTCTTAGCACCTTTTCTTGAATACGATCTTACTTTAAAAAAAAATCCATTTAATTAAAAATCTTTTGATTCATTCAAATATATATATATATGTTAAAGGATCAGTGATCCAAATTAATGAAGTTTTTAGCTAGATCAATTATCGATTAATAAAGACTTTTATTTGAATCTTAATGGAAACAAATGTATATTAACCCCTTGATTGTTTCTTAACTTATATATTTAATTACATACACGAAGTATAATAACTTTATGAGGATCGACTAACAGCTACTCAACTATGTTATAAAGCTTATATGTATCTGACAATAATAGGACCATCAGGAGTAGTTAAATTTGAATTAATGTGAAATGAGCTAGCAGGTTTCTAACAGAAACCCTAAGAAGTCCACTTTTTGAAAACAAATAATAAGATATAAGTTGTTTGTTGTTATATTAGGAAAGAAAGACTACTGTTGTTCTTTAGGAAACTAATAAAATTCATTGTTTGATTTCAGTTAAATAATATATATATATACTACATTTTAGAGAGTTGTTGATCTTGTACTCTTAGGATCAAGTTGGTTATTTGCAATGAAATTGTAGCCAATTGGTCCCACTGAACGTATACTTTGACCAACAGGATTACACAACATGAAGAACAATGTTTGATGATCGTTTGTCCACCGCCGTTTGGACACGCCCATAATTATGGATTACACATTAGCGGCACCTGTTTTTAATAATTCGAGCTTTTAGAACAAATAGTTAATTGTTGGCATCGTTTTAGAGCCAAGGATCCAAATGCAGTCCCAACTCTAGCACTAGCCTGAAAATTAATTAACAAGTCAATATTAGGGTCGATCCTACTAAAGTTGATGCGTTGATATGATAGAAATGCTCAACCTTAACCTTAACTCATTTTTTAAACGAGTCATTCTCCCAACCTCGATTCCAATTAATTTGACTTTGGTCTACGAAGAAAAAAAGCCATTGAGTCAAGGTTAAGGTCAATCTTAAATGATGGTTAGACCCATAAGGTCAAGTTAGGTTTTGCGAAATCTAGTTAGCACTAAACTACATAATATGATAACGATCTATGAGCTGTTTTGAAGATGATCATATTCTCACTATATATATAAATTATGTATCCTCACAAAAAATTACCAATCGCAACTCATGAATGTACATATCTTGGCCAGTGTCACTTAAACCATACCTGTGTAGAAGCTCTGATTATGGGCTAATATTTTAAACATGATATTTCTCACTATGTAGATTTAATGCATCCTCACAAAAAATAACATTGTGCTTAAAATTTATAACCCAACAAAGGTTGATTGGG
>MVGT01002670.1:24840-83320 GCA_002174775.1 Macleaya cordata | reverse complement strand
TTTGTTTTTGGTATCCATGACTGATCTTGTTTGAAAGATCTTGAAAAATGCTTTACAGATATATAACTTTTACTCAAATCCGATTTATATTTTTGAAGTTATAGCCATTTTAACGTTAAAAAATAAAAAAATTCTCTCTCCGCCACGTGTCAAAAGGAAAATCAGTAGAAGGTGTTTTCCGTCTTTTTACTCGCGCTACCGTGCGCCATGGCCTCAACGCACAAAAAATAAATGGCTGTCCTCCCCATTACTTTTTTCCCCATGCAAGGGTGTATGACTCATCTTCTGTAAAATCATTGGTCCCCTAAAAAATAAGGACTTTTTTTATATTTTCCGTTAATTAATTTAATATCTAAGTAAGATTTTTTACACCTTGATCCAAGCCGAATCCGACCCATTTGAATACATTATCCTTACAACATAGCCCTAATAAATGCTTAATAATGTGTTTGTTTTTTCTTCTCTTAATCATGCATTTAATAATTTCGTCATTTTAAACTCATTTCTACCAAAAGTATTCGAGAGGTTGGTGACAAAGTTGACATGGCTGTGGGGCCCACCAGTACCTTGTAAGTAAGAAGCACGTTTGTACATAATTTATAGAGAAAAAGAAGTATTTCGTCGTATTAGTGGGACGGATTTCATTTTAAACTAAAAATGGACGGTCAAGAGTGAAGGCGACAACTAATGTCGACCCTTTCTAATTTTCTTTCGAATATATATTTGTTTGTAGGTGGGACCCACTTCATCATTATCTATTCCCCTTCTTTTTTCAGCCAAACTCAACTCAAGAGTTTGCTTTTGAAAAATCGGATTCTCCTTGTTTGCTTTTGAAAAATCGGATTCTCCTTGTTTGCTTGTTCGACATTTACGATGGCTGAATGGGACTTTCATCGGTCATTCAATTGGAAGTTACAAATTAATGTGGGACCCACTTCACTACATCGTCCTCCTTTCCTCCGAGTTTATCCCAGCAAAAGCATCTATCCATCAGCCAATTGAGTTAGAAAACAGGGGATTGGATTTTTTTTTGATAGTTTTAAACGAGAAGTGCGATTGGACAGGACCCTCAATCTACCTATTTAAATAGATTTAGGTGGCACCCTCCATCCACTATTCATTATGTGTTGTGGGGACCATATAAATCACAATAAATGGTGGATTGAAGGTGCCACCTCAATTTGTATAAATAAATAGATTATGAAGCCCGTCCCAAAGGCATTTTCAGTTTTAAACATTACATGAGAGGGGTGGCCAAACCTTCTGGGCAACCCCGGATTGGCAGGGGGTTGGATTGGACAACCCTAAACTCAACCCGAACTATGGTCAATTTCGGCAAACATAACTAATATACGGACGAAGGTTATTTTTTTTGAACAAGGTAAAATTGTATTCAAGAAAGGTGTTGAGGAAGCACTAGGGAATTACAAAGAAAGGAGAACAGTAAAAAATAAAAAATTACAAAATTAAGCAACAAACTTTTCCCAATTAAAAGCAAAATTATAACCTCTATCCCCATGCATAGAGATGATCCAAAACTTGATTTTCGGTGTAGATGTTCTCACGAAGTAGATTATCATATTCGTAAATCAACATATTTTCAGACTTAATAAAACTTCTATCCCCATGCATGAAAAGCTTGTTAAGAATTAATGGTAAAAAAGATGTCTCGAATTTAGTTTTAGTGTGGGCTGATTATTTTTTTATATGACGATATCTATGGCGACGAAATCATCCTCACCAAAAATCAGCAATTGGATCATTCCCATCTTATATAAAGGTGGAGAAAATGCTCAAGCTTATAATTAGCCTATTAAGAATGCAGTAATTAAACCAAATACAAGTATTAACGACATTTCCAATTTCAGAAAACAGTGTTTGATTTAATGAAATCAAGACCGTTTTTAAGACATTTCCAAGTCCAAGAACTAATTTTTGATTTGGGAGTAGATGAAGGGGAGGACTGAGGAAAACATTTATATTTAAGTATCTGGGATGACAAGTTTAGAGAAAATGATCATGATTTCATTGATGATAATGGATATAAAATAAATGCATCCAAGGATGAAGATGTAGATCCTCTAGTGTATCTCTCTATCAATCCATATTTGACAAGCCTGTGAAAGAAGAAATTAAATGGGTGCTTCGTAAATTCCATCGTGGGCTCAATCATTGGTCGTGACCTCTTTTGGGTCTTACTGGTCTCAACGTGGCTCCATGTAGACTTAGTTATTAGCACCATAACTGATTGGGATTTCAATCATCTAAGTTTTTACTTTTTATTTTTCATGTGGATTTTTGGGGGGTTTAGTCCCTTGTTGATAGGGCTGCACATGGGGCGGTTTTAAGTCCGGTCCGAACTGGTTCGAACCGGTCCGAACCGAAAAAAATACCGACAAACCGCAAAACCAAAAAATTCAAAACCCGAAAAATCGAAAAACCATAAAAACTGATATTTATGGTCTGGTTTTGGTTTCATGTTTTCAAAAAACCAAAAAAACCGAAACCGTACCAAAAACACCTAACCGAAAGACCAAACCAGAAAAAATCCGCACATATATCTATATAGTATACGCATGCATTATTATGTATAAATATGCATGCTAACTCATGAAAATATGAATTAAAGAGCCTGAATCTTAATATAATCACAATTTTATAAGTCAATGTATCTATGTCAATTTGTATCCTATATGAGGCAATACATATATGTGATGCGTGTTATCAAATTTATACATATTTATTAATTTATTTATAATATATTTATTATTTTATATAATTATTATTTTTATTGTGAAAAAATTCAATTATGGACATACCGTGATTAAAATTGCCACTATATTGCTATAGAAAATATGTTGGGATCCATATAGATATCTAAGATATGAAGATGAACTCTTCACAGATTTCACTATGTATCTTCATAAAAAATAAAAATAAATCATATTCGGGAATGATCTATCTTGCAAGTTGTTGGGGAGTGTGCCCCACCAAATTTTTTTTGAAACTCCAACATCTAATACATATGAGGAAATTGAGTGCCCCACCAATTATTAAAATTTTAGTATATTGTGCCTTAGTTTTTTGTAAAATTAGAATTTGACCAACTCATTTCTTAACACGTACCCCACAAGCTTTTAGGCACACCAAAGAAATTTATTGTGTTTTGTGGTTTCTCCTTAAAAATATTTATGACTTCATCCCTAATCATAGCGCACCAAAATTTTTAACCCTATCAAAATTTAATTTAAAAGTAATAATTAAAATGGATGGCTTATAAATTACCTTATAATTATTTTTGATTGATATAATTTTTGGTAAAGATGATCTTCTCATATTAAATTTAATAATTTTCACAAAAAAAGAAAGATAATTAATAATTACTTAAGATGGTTGAACACTTGGATTTTTTTTCATGTTTTAAATTTAAATAAATATTTAGTTATTATCAGTTTTTTATTTTTTAAGTTTGAACGAACTTTAATTATTTAGAATGCAAGTGCTCTAATTATGTCACATTTTAGTTTAAGTTTAAATGATCAATTGATAAATGTCATACGTTAATTTTTTTTTAATCTAGTTAAACTTTAGTTTTGAATGATTTGTCCGTTAAAAAATCGAAAACTCCTAAAAAAATCCGAAATTTAGAAAAAACTGAAAAACCCAAAAAACCGATGGTGTGGTTTTGGTTCTAAAAAAAAACCATCATGGTTTGGTTTGGTTTTGGTCCTTCTAAATTAATTAAAAGTTTGGCTATGGGTTTGGTAAAAAATCCAACCAAACCGAACCGTGTACAACCCTACTTGTTGATAATGGATATTGGGATTTGTTCCCTTGAATGCTCATTTTGATGACGTTAGCTAGTCCCCTTTTGGATGAAATCGGTCTCAAAGTCCTTATGTGGTGAGTTTATGGCTGGCACATGTGCCAAAATGCCCATATCATTCTCACGCGCTCATAACATGGAACATTATAAACCCAACTATTATTATTGCCTAAAATGCCCTCTAATAATCCTAAGGCTAGGGTTATTCTATTGGATGGGTGAATCCAAGGGTTAGGTTACACTTAAACTGGTTGTCTTTATTCCTCTATCTTAAACTCTTTTGAAGGGTTAGTAGGTCGGCAAATGAGCTCGAAATGTATGGTGGTAATGATTCTAAGACGTGTGATAAGGTTAGTCTCTATCCTTCTGTAGATCTTTTTTTTTTCAAATGTTCTAAGGGTTGAGGTATTAGTGATACCTTGGTCATCAATGATGATGGTCCAACTAAATATAGGGGTGTTAGTGTGTTTTGTGCATTTACAAAAGGGATACATGTCTAATAAATGAATCAACAGAAGGGATTTAAGCCTAAAATTCTATTTGGTAGATACTTGAAGAACTAAAAAAATTCGGTTGCAGCGTCTTCTTCCCCACGTCTAACTTGATAAAAACCCTAATTTTTTTACATTTTTCAATAGGATAACCTTCCTGTAGTGCTTCGAAATAGAGAAATTAACTATTCTCCTCCAGGGTTTTTTTCCTTTTCTCTTCTCTTTATGACCAGAAGATGAACTGTTGGTCTATTTCCCTGCCTTGCTTCTAAGGTAAGTTAGGTGGTCAGGCTACAGTCTTTTGATTGGACGTGAATGTCCTATCCGGTAAACACAGACCGTCGATCAAGTATAATAGCCCTAGCCGTAGGATCATCTGAGGGCATTGTAAGTAATTCAAAATATTTAGGTTTATAATGTTGCACGTGGTGAGCACGTGAGAATGATGATATGGTCATTCTAGCACATGTGCCAGCCAAACGCTAATAACGAAAGTTAGATAGATTTGTGGTGTTGGTGATAGAAGGTGAAAGTGGTGATGGTGATGGTGTTGGTGGTCGGTGGTAGTAGTGGAAGGGCTATTTTAACTACTAAGTTTTTGGTGGATTTCTAAAAAACTTAATGGTTTGTTTGGATGGGAATTTTAAGTAGGGATTTTGTGAGGATCAAGGATTTGATGGAAAACTAGTTAGATTTATAACATGATTTATAACTAATTTTCTACCAAATCCCTACTTAAAATCCTTAATACAAGCAAACCATAAAAAATACCTAAGCTACAACCAATCAAAATAGAAGTGGCAATAACAACACTCTAAATGAGGAGGGATATTGCAACATACCTTATTGCGACACTTTTGCAACATACTTTTTATGGAGCCCACATTAAGATGGTTCGATGGCTAATGTTTTTTGTGAGAATGTTCTCCTCATCATGTAGATCATCATATTCAAAAATCAGCCCCTTGTAAAAGTTCTAACACTTTCAAATCAGCCTATGAAAAATTGACAAATTTTAGACATTTTTTTAGACCATTGATTTCTTTTAATTTCTGATAAACTTTTGATGAGGTTAGAGCCTTTAGAAGTGGCTATTTTTTAATATTATGATCTACATGATGAGGAGAATATCATCCAAAAAAAATTAGTCCTCAAACCATCTTCATGTGGACCCAATAAAAAGTATATTGCAATAGTGTCGCAATAAGGTATGTTGCAATATCCCTCCTCAAGTTGAGGAGGTAAAAGGCATGTTTTATGAAGTCTAACGACATTTTTTAGGTTATTACTTATCTATAAATAGCCCACTTATGCTTACATATAAACTACATACATTTGTGGGGACTACACGAAAATGATCCAAAGTTTGTTTTTTTTAGGATAATATTCTTATCATTTGACTACAAATTATATTATCTTAAAATGTTCTTTTCATCATGTAGATCATTTAAGCAGTCTATTCTAAAACTTCTTACCACATAAAAAATTGAATATTTTTCTAATCGTTCATTTTTCACCGTTAATATTTAATCAACTTCCGATCAATTTTTGAAGAGGCTTGAAGATCAAGAATTGACTGAATTTTTGTGAAAATGATCTACATTATAAGAAAAATATTCTCACAAAATCTCAACCCTTAGATCAACCTCATATAGGCCCCACATAAGCCAGTACATATAACCTGTACATATAATGCTGTAAGCAGATCCATTCTCACTGCATGGAAAAGTGCATTTCATCACCCACAAAAAACATTTTTTAAAACAAAACAATTGGAGTTTAGAACATTATATAATAATTAATTAGAGTTTAGTATTTGATAATTTTAAAAAATGTATTTCATCCTAAAAGGTAGTTAGTCAAATATTTGTATTGTAGTTGACAATAATACCCTTATTTTGTTACCAAACTAAATATTCTCCACTTATTACAATTTCTAATTTTTCTCCCATATTCTCTTAACCAACAATTCTAAATTTTTTTTAATTTCGTAAAAGTATAAATTAAAATTAGATGGATGGCTCGGATGTCATCGAAATTTAAAAATACTAAATTTAGGGACTGAGGTTCATATCACGTGGGTAATAGCCATACGCATGTAAATCTGGATAAAAATTTGCAATAATTTGTCAGCAATTATCAAGAATATAGGGATGATTAGAATTTCTACAAATAATGAATTTTATAGTTATTACAATGATTCTTTAAATAGTTTCAAAAGTATTGAGACAGTTACAAAAGGGTAATAATAGAAATTTAATTCATAAAAAATGATTCACGGTTATTAAAAGTAGACTAAATCAATATTTTAAAAAGTTTAGAAGACTAACAACTATTTTAAAATGATCACGAGATCTTTTCTATATTTTAAAAATATCAAATACTGAACACTAATTATTTTTTTTCAATGCGGGGTCTTAA
Organism: Macleaya cordata; assembly: GCA_002174775.1. NCBI lineage: Eukaryota > Viridiplantae > Streptophyta > Magnoliopsida > Ranunculales > Papaveraceae > Macleaya > Macleaya cordata. The sequence continues at coordinate 76,582 of MVGT01002670.1, read as the reverse complement.
CCAATTTTATGTTTTTAAAATTTATTTGAATATACTCATCAATTTTTTGTAATTATGCACTTTGTCCATCTGAAACATACTTTTTGTAAATGTAGATACGTAGTTGACTTGTAGAGTATTGCAGTTTATCCAACCACAAATCATGGGTAGATCCAAAACCTCCCCTCTAATATCTTAACAAATCATTTACTTATAAATGCAACCCTTGTATAACGAAAAGAGTAATGCTAGAAGTGTTATAAAAATTGTAGGAACAGTAATGGAAACTGGAACGGTATAAGAACTCCAAAGCACGTAATCACTGTCTTTCAAATAATATTTCACCCCTATAATTGCACCAGGGTATATGAAATATGTTTTCAGGATACAATGGAGTCTAACTATAGGATTTGTGAGTTCGAATGTGCAAGATTCGATCACAACTCAAGAACACTCTTTTTGATTTCTGATAATGCCAAAATACTCTAACTTTGCTTTGGTTTACTTAGGAATTCGGAGTGTGTTGAGAATGGCTAAGAAACCATGTATTTATAGCCTTGGAAGCACCATTTCAGAGTAAAAATGGTGACTGTTCTGAACTGGTGCGAGTGGATATCGATACCCACTGAATGGGTATCGATACTCATTTAAAAAATGACTTCAGATCATCTTGGTATCGATACCAGCATGAGTGGTATCGATACATGAGTGATTTGAACACTACCAGTCGCACTCCTTCAGCAGGTATCGATACTGACATACTTGCCTCAACTGTTGGCTTTCCTTTGGCTGATATCGATACCAACCTTGTTGGTATCGATACTACAATGACACCATCTCATTTTTAGAAAAGATTAAGGCTCCAATAGCTCCTAGCGATGATGCGCACGTGCGAAGTGCAAACTGCGCCATAAGAGTGCCCAATGCTCCCTACGCCCAATCGCTCTTTTGCACATGCACGTGCGCGTGTGCTGTGCGGTGGTGCTTTGTACCACCTTATCAATTTCAATGAGGACCCAACACTTAAAAGATAAACTCTAATAAGTGTAGTCACTTATAAACCTCAACCTTCCATATCTCCCAAGCAATGTGGGACTAAACTAAAGAAGAGTTAAAGCAACAAACCCACCTAAAGCTATTTTGAAAATTTTACCACAATCCCCCACTATTTTTAAAATAGATATAAGTTTTGAAAATAATATATAATATATATAAAGAATAGTTGCATCACATAAAGTGATTACCTACGTACCCAANAACGATAGAGAAACTGAAGAGATCAAACTTTGGCATTATCGCGAAACTCGTACATAAATGATAAGTGTCTTCAGGACTTGAACTTTCACTTAGTGCAAACAATTCAAAGCTTTATCCAAGCGCTGTGGTAAACGGATCTTGAACCAAGGGCTCTTAAGGATAAGCCGGAACTATCGCACATACTTGTTTCATTTGTAGAGTGTTCTTATTACCCTTCACATTAATGGCCATGCGCATATATCCTGATTTCATAAGTGCTTTAGAGAGTGTCTAGTTCTCATAGAAACGGCTTCTTCACTTATATAGGTAAGTCTATATGAAGTGATCCTGTGAGTCACTACTTAAGGTTGTTGGACTTATTAAGGATATGTATCCATCCTCTATCATACAGGAACCAACACTAGAATTTTAGAATGGGAAAGTTATAATTCTTAGTGTTTTCCATAATCACTCATTGACTTGTTTGTACCCATTGAACCTTGACTTTTTCAAGACATAGGTTGGGTTCCCATCAAAGGTAATTGATTTAATTCTGTAGACACAAGTCCCATTCCCTTAGAAGTCTTAGAGATCATCTCTCTAGACAAACCTTTTGTTAATGGATCCGCTAGGTTCTTGTTTGACTCCACGTAGTCAACCGTAATTACTCCATTCTTGAGTAATTGCCTTAGATATTGGTGTCTTAGACTTATATGTCTTGACTTACCACTGTAAGTCTTGCTGGCCACCCTATACAAAGTTGCTTGGCTATCACAGTTAAGCATGATTGCTGGAGTAGGCTTCTTCCAAAGTGGTATATCCACTAGAAGGTTCCTTAACCATTCTGCTTCTTTGCAAGCATCAGCCAAAGCTATCATTTCTGCAAACATAGTTGAGTCAGAAATGCAAGTTTGTTTCTTGGATCCCCAAGATACAGTAGCTCCACCTAAAGTGAAAATCCATCCTGTTGTGGATTTAGATTTGGACTCAATGTTGTTCCAACTTGCATCGCTATATCTTTCTAATACAGCGGGATAACCTTGGTAATATAACCCATAGTTTATAGTACCTTTTAGATATCTGAGAACTCTAGAGATAGTATTCTAGTGTTCTCTCCCTGGGTGAAACGACACAGCTAACTCACAATATATGCTATGTCTGGTCTTATGCAATGCATAGCATACATAAGACTCCCAATGACACTAGCATATTTAAGCTGATCAAAACGCCTCCCAGTGTTCTTTTCTAATTTAGCATTTGGGTGTACTAGAGTAAAGACTGGTTTTTTCTCCCAATATTTATACTTGTTAAGTTTCTTTTCTATGTAGTGATTTTGAGTCAAAACATAGCCATTCTCTCTTCAAAGAATTCTAAGAATTTTAATTCTTAGGATCACATCAGCCTCTCCCAAGTCTTTCATGTCAAAACTAGAAGCTAGAAACCTTTTAGTTTCTTCTACACAAGCTATATTAGTCCCAAAGATAAGTATATCATCTACATATAAACATATTATTACACATGCTTTATCATCAGTTTTATAGTAAATACATTTGTCAGCATCATTAACTTTAAAATCGGCGGATAACTCTATCTTGTCAAATTTCTAATGACATAGCATAGGTGCTTGCTTTAAGCCATAAAGTGATTTAACTAACTTGCACACCTTACACTCTTGCCCTGCAAGGATAAAACCTTCAGGTTGTTCCATGTATATTTTTTCTTCTAAATCTTCATTTAAGAAGGCTGTTTTTACATCCATTTGATGGATAATCAAGTTATGGACCGATGCAAGAGAAATTAAAACTCTATTAGATGAAATCCGAGCTACAGGTGCATATGTGTCAAAGTAGTCAATACTTTTTCTTTGAAAAAATCTTTTTGCTATAAGTCTCGCTTTGAATTTGTTAATAGAGCCATCTGCATTCAGCTTCTTCTTGAGTATCCATTTACAACCTATGGGTTTTGCTCCTGGAGGAAGATTAGAAAGAACCCAAGTCTGATTGTGCATGATGGAATTCATTTCATCGTTGATCGCTTCTTTCCAGAAAAGAGCATCACGGGAACTCATGGCTTCATTGAATGTAGATGGTTCATCCTCAACATTCAGAATATATTATGTGTGTTCTTTCACTACATTTCTATCTCCTTCTACAAGGTAAATAAGAAATTCTAGTCCAAAGGATTTATCTATCTTTTGCCTCTTACTTCTTCTAGGTTCAACCTCTTGAACTGGTTCGGGAACCGGTTCAGGTACATGTATATTTAAAGGTTCATTTCCAATTTGAGGTTGGTCTGTGTGGATCTCTAATTATTCTCATTCTTAGGTTCATAATTAGCTCTAGTTAAGTTCTCAAAGAACTCTACATCCACATATTCAATAATAATGTTCGATTCTAGATTTAGAAATCTATAACAAACACTATTACTAGAATAACCTACAAATACACATTTCTCTGTTCGGTCACCTAGTTTAGGTCTCTTTGGGTCTGTTTTTCTTACATAAGCAAGACACCCCCACACTTTGAGACGACTCAAGTTTGGTTTCCGATTAAACCATAACTCATAAGAAGTAATATTAGAATTCTTTCTAGGAATTCTATTCAGAATGTAACATGTAGATAATATAGCTTCTCCCCATAAATTCAATGGTAGGTCCGAACTTTACAACATAGCATTACATATGTTAACCAAAGTTCTATTTTTGCGTTCAGCGATTCCATTCTGTTGAGGTGTATAGGGTGCTGTGAACTGATGGATAATATCATTATTTTCACAGAACTTAGTGATTTCAGTATAATCATATTCTCCTCCACTCTCTGATCTTACTGCTTTAATCTTCTTGTTAAGTTGATTTTCAACTTCTGCTTTGAAGATTAAGAACTTTTCAAAAGCCTCATCTTTCGATTTTATAAGATATACATAAGCATATCTTGAAAAATTGTTGATGAATGTGACAAAATATTTGTTATCCCCACGACTTAAAGTTTCCTTTAAGTCACATATATCTGTATGTATAAGATCTAAAAGTTCAGAAGATCTCTCAACAGTTTTAAACGATGGTCTATAGATTTGAAACCTCTCTTATTAAGGAGATCACCAGAGACTAAGTTCTTAGTCATATCAGGAACATGAAGAACATCGATTAAAGTAAGAGTTTTCCCTCACGTAAACTTGAGATCCACGGAGCCAGTACCAACGACCTTAGTGCGGACATCATTTGCCATTTTGACTTCGCGTCCATCATTGATTTGATTGTAAGTTTTGAACAACTTTCGATCCTTACATATGTGGATGGTTCCTCCTGTATCCAACCACCAACCAGAGTCATTGCTTACACTGTTTGCTTCTGACACCGTTGCAATGAAGTTCCCTTCTTCGGTCATGTTTGCTTGGTTCTTCAAGTTTTCCTTCTTGATGCGACAATCCTTCGCAAAATGACAAGGTTTGCCACAGTAGTAGCAATCACCTTTATTCATTTTATTCTTGTTTTTGTTCTTAGAATCCTTCTTGAACTTGTTGTCATTATTTGGCTTAAGACTGGTATGCTTGGATTTGCTATCCTCAACCACGTTTGCCTTAGAAAGATCCTCAAATTTTTCTTCATGTTTCCATGAATCTTCTTATATACGAAGGTGATACAGCAAGGATTCTATAGTGTATTTCTTCTCATCATGTTTGAGTTTCTTCTTGTAGCCATTCCATGACTTTGGAAGACATGCAATGATGACTCCAACCAAGAACTCTACAGGGACAGTAATTTCTGTCACTTTAAGATCACTGACGATATTAAGAAAACTATGTGCTTGCGCAAGTATAGACTTATCGTCAGTCATCTTCAAACTCATGAAATTACCGATCAAGAACTTCTGGTTACTCACCTCTTTAATACAGTATTTCTCTTGTAAGGTTGTCCACAACTCTTTCGCAGTTTGGATATGACGATGAGCTGTATAGCTGGGGCTAGAAAGTGCATTGAGAATGTGTCCACAACATAGAAATTCTTCTTCTTTCCTCTTTATTCTCTCAATCTTTAGTTCAGTTGAATCTTCCGGTGTTTCGTCAAGAATTTGTTGAAGATTCTCATCTAGAATGTAAGACAACTTCAATGTTGTTAAAAAGAACATCATCTTCTCTTGCCACCTTGTAAAATCTTCTCCATCGAACCTCTCAAACCTTGTGAAGTCCTGGTTTATCACTTGAATGGATTACGACACTGTACCCTCCATTGATTGAAATATTATTTGAAAATTGTTAGAAAAATTGTAGGAACAGTAATAGAAACTGGAACGGTATAAGAACTCCAAGGCAAGTAATCGTTGTCTTTTAAATAATATTTCACCTTATAATTACACCAGGGTATACGAAATATGTTTTCAGGATACAATGGATCTAACCATATGATTTGTGAGTTCGAATGTGCAAGATTCGATCACAACTCAAGAACACTTTTTTTTATCTCTGATGATGCCAAAATACTCTAACTTTTCTTTGGTTTACTTAGGAATTCGAAGTGTGTTGAGAATGGCTAAGAAACCATAATAGCCTTGGAAGCACCATTTCGGAGCAAAAATGGTGACTGTTTTGAACTGGTGCGAGTGGGTATCGATACTCATTCAAACAATGACTTCAGATCGTCTTGGTATCGATACCAGTATGAGTGGTATCGATACTTGCCTCAACTGTTGGCTTTCCTAGCGACGATGCGCACGTGCGAAGTGCAAAGTGCGCCACAAGAGCGCCCAATGCGCCCTAAACGCCCAATTGCCCTTTCACACACGCACGTGCGCGTGCGCATGTGCGGTGGTGCTTTACACCACCTTATCAATTAAAATGAGGACCCAACACTTAAAAGATAAACTCTAGTAAGTGTAGTCACTTATAAACCTCAACCTTCTATATCTCCCAAATAATGTGGGACTAAACCAAAGAAGAGTTAAAGCAACAAACCCACCCAAAGCTATTTTAGAAATTTTACAACAAGAAGTACTCCTAGGATGACTCCCAAGATGAGGTGGCAAGATCTGCTTATGTAAAATTACTTTTTACTTTTTCAAGTTTGAAGTAGGTCTTGCCAACTCATCCAAGAGAAATAATTGTTTATTAAAGTGAAAGACCACTTGTTAGAGTAGTTGAAAATATCGTTGTCTAAATTGTAAGTCCTGGTATCAAATTCACAAAAGATTTTCATTTTAAATCAAATCCAATTAAAAATAAAATAAAAAATTGTTCATTAAAATAAAACATAGAATTTAGTTAAATCGATGTTACCTGCTTAGAGGAAGAAAGAATGTCAAAGATTGTCAAGGTTTGTCTCTTTAGTTCCAGATGGCTATTGTTGCATGCTCTTCGAACAAGGTTCACATAATCATCATCATCATCATTATCATCAAATTACGAATCTAATGGTTGTGACTTAGGGTTTACCAAAATTATGGCTACTATCATGAGTTGAAGTTGGTTAAGGCCACTGCCAGCGCATGAATTGGAATTAATGCCTGATCAATATATATAGTACTCTAGAGCAGTGTTTTAAAAACCGGACCGGACCGGCCGGTTCAACCGATGAGCCGGTGACCCAGTCAAATTTTTGGTTCGGGTCAACATTGACCCAGTAATTTTCTCAAAAACCATCTTTTTTAATGTGAACCGGTCGACCCAGCCGGTTGAACCAGTGAACCAGGTGACCCAGTCGATTTTTAAACCGGTTTTTTTAAAGTTAAATGTTATAATTTGTATATTTTGCAAAAATGAGCTTGCTAGGTTTTGAACCCAAGACCCTCAAGTGACAAACCTCTTACCATTTCAGCTACCATTAGATTGTTGTCATTATGACTATATAAGTGCTATACAACTAATTGTTATTTAAGAGTTTTAGCATTTCCCAAAACTTAAACTGTTGAGTTTCGAACTTATGACTTCAAAAAGACACTTTACCAACTGTGCTGCATAAAATAATATGTTTTTATTGTTTTTATTGTTGTTATTGTATTTATAGTTTAGACTTAACCCACTGGTCAACCCACTGGTTGAACCAGATTGACCCAACCCACTAACTTCTCCGGTTCGATTACCGGTTCGTTTTTTAAAACATTGCTCTAGAGGCCTTCTTCGTTGTCATTCAAACGGATACAATCTGTTTGTGCCACGGGGGTAATATATATATACATCTCAACTATAAGTCTATAACAGATTGAGAGAAGCACAGTTTAGACTGACTAAGATGGGGTGCCAATAAGATTGGAGCCTACCACTAACAACAACATCAATTTTGGGAGTGCCTTTACCTGAGGACTGCCAATAAGATTTTAGGGGCGCCTTTATAACAACCCCCTTGTGCTTGCCATATTTAACTTCGAGCTGGGTTCAGCTTGGCCCTAAATGGGCCACAAATTCTTCTTATTGTTTTGGGTCTACCGTTACTTGTTAGTCATTCAGAAAAGAGTACTGCTTCTTGGACTGACCGTTTTCCAAAACAAATGCCCGAAGCTTATGTGGCATGGTCGGTCCCACTGCTACATAAGTTGAAAACTCCTTCAAAATACTTATGGGAGAAAAAAAGTGGTGGATCCCACCCTGTCATATAAGCGTCTGGAATGAATTTTGTAAAACGGTCGGTTAAAAAATCATTTTTGTTCAAAAAAAATAAGGGAAATTACATGAGAGAATGGAAAAAAATCCCAAAATCAGACCTATGTTTTAGTTCCACCCCACTCAACATTAAATTTGTAAATAAAACCCAAAATCTAATAAAAAGATAAAGTTACCCTCCGTTATAATAAAAGAAATTAGAGAGAGAAAGGAAAAGATCGAAGTTTTTGTTCATGTTCGAACCAAAGATTTCAGAGAGAAAGAAGAGAGAGTGAAGGAAAGAAGAACCAAAAAACATGAGAGATTTCGAGGTAGAGTATGTGATTGAGATTAGATCTACAATCACGGTTGACAAATTTATAAGGAGAATGTTGTTGATATGTGAGATCTAGATTATTCGTTGAGATCTAGGATTTTTTTTCGTCTTCTAAGAGATCGAGATCGAACGAGATGAAAAGTAGATTGGATATGAAGAAGAGGCTTGAGGTTGGAGTGATGAAGAAGATGAAGTTTCACACAGTTGCATAACACTTGCACCTCACTTATACAACACTTGTATAAGTTGCACATCACTTCACATCACTTGCACCTCACTTGCATGTCACTTGCACCTCACTTGCATCTCACTTGCATGTCAGTTGCACCTCACTTGCATCTCACTTGCACCTCACTTGCATAACACTTGCATTAGTTGCAAATTACTTCACATCACTTGCACCTCACTTGCATCTCAATCACTTGCATGTCAGTTGCACCTCACCTGCATCTCACTTGCACCTCACTTGCATCTCACTTGCATCTTAGTTGCATGTTAGTTGCACATCACTTGCATAACAGTTGCACCTCACTTGCATCTCACTTGCACCTCACTTGCACTTCACTTCAATGTCAGTTGCACCTCACTTGCATCTCACTAGTATCCATTAACAAATATGGCAGCTATCTTGAAGTTTTTTTTTTAGAAGAAGTTCAACCTATCTTGATGTATCATTTGGGTAACCTAGGTCTGAGTCTGAATGAATTGTTATATTATCTATCAGAGTACATCCTATAGTTCCTCACTTGCATCTTCGATGAGGGAGGTCTAGACCAAAAAATCTCTGAAGAAGAACTCGAAGCCGCAGCCGATGAAATGTCCGAAGCATCAAGAGGTGTAGAAAAATCATGGAAAAGTGCAATTGCCTTCTTAATGATGCTCTGAATAATCTTGTTAGGAATATCAGAATTAGGAACTTGAATCCTTAGAATAACTTACACAACAACCGAATCAAAAAAATTTGTGTAACAATGCAAAATCTCAAAATTTTGAATTAGATAGAAATAGATCACATAACAAGAAAAGTCTTCGATTTTCAATGGAGATGGGTCGTGAAACACGGAAAACCAAAAGAAACAGAATCCATGGGTCATCCCAGATACAAACTTGTGTGCCATTTCCTATTGACCAACAATATAAAAAGAAGAAGGTGAAGAGACTGAAGAAGCGATCGCCGACAGATCTAATTCGCCGGGAAAAATGGTGATAAAGGCAGCCCCTAGCCATTACCTACGATATCTCTTTCTTTCTCTAAAATTTTTCTCTAAAATTCTCTCTCTATTACTTCCTTTCCAAACAAAAAATGACAAATATGTTAATAAAAAAAACTAAGTTAAAGAGTTAAAAATGTCATCTGTACAAAAGACAAAAAAAATTTGGGTCGCATTTAGGGTTATACATGGTTCGGTTTGGTTGGGTTTTTTGTCAAACCCATAGCCAAGCCATTAATTAATTTAGGAGGACCAAAACCATACCAAACCATGATATATTTTTTTTAGAACTAAAACCACACCATCGGTTTTTTGGATTTTTTGGGTTTTTCGATTTTTTCCAAATCTCGGATTTTTTATGGGTTTTCGGTTTTTTTAACGGAAAAATCATTCAAAACTAAAGTTTAACTAGATTAAAAAAAATTAACATATAACATTTATCAATTGATCATTTAAACTTAAACTAAAACATGACATAGTTAGAGCGCTTGCATTAGAAAAAATTAAAGTTCTTTCAAACTTAAAAAATGAAAAACTGATAATAACCAAATATTTATTTAAATTTAAAACATGAAAAAAAAAATGTACAAGTGCTCAACCATCTTACATAATTATTAATTCTCTCTTTTTTTGTGAAAATTATTAAATTTAATATGAGAAGATTATCCTTACTAAAAATCATATCAATCAAAAATAATTATAAGGTAATTTATAGGCCATCCATTTATTACTTTTAAATTAAATTTTGATAGAGTTAAAATTTTTGGTACGATATGATTAGGGACGAAGTCATAAATTTTTTAAGGAGAAAACTACAAAGCACAACAAATTTCTTTGGTGTGCCTAAAAGCTTGTAGGGTACGTGTTAAGAAATGAGGTTGTCAAATTCTAATTTTACAAAAAACTAAGGCACAATATACTAAAATCCTAATAATTGGTGGGGCACTCAATTTTCTGATAGGTATTAGATGTTGGAGTTTAAATTTTTTTGTTGGGGACACTCCCCAACAACGTGCAAGATAGCTTGACCCTGAATATGATTTATTTTATTTTTTTTATGAAGATACATGGTGAAGTCGGAGAAAAGTTCATCTTCATATCTTAGATATCTCTTTATGGATCCCAACATATTTTCCATAGCAACATAGTGGTAATTTTAATCATGGTATGTCCACAATTAAATTTTTTCACAATAAAAATAATAATTATACAAAAGAATAAATATATTATAAATAAATTAATAAATATGTATAAATTTGTGAACACACATCACACATATATATTACCTCATATAGGATACAAATTGACATAAATACATTGACTTATGAAATTGTGATTATATTAAGAGTCATGCTCCTTAATTCATATTTTCATAAGTTAGCATGCATATTTATGCATAATAATGCATGTGTATACTATATATGTACATGTGCGAGTTTTTTTTTGGTCTTTTTGATTTGGTCTTTCGGTTCGTTTTTTTTGGTACGGTTTCGATTTTTTTGGTTTTTTGAAAACATGAAATAAGAACCAGACTATAATTATCAGTTTTTCGGGTTTTGGGTTTTTTGGTTTTAAGGTTTATCGGTATTTTTTTCGGTTCGGACCGGATTTAAAACCGCACCATGCGCAGCCCTAGTTGCATTTAAAAAGCCAAAGTTAGTTGGGTGGGAAGTTAAAGCATAGCTAGAATTGGGTTCTAGGCCTAAACCTGAAATTAGAGAGAATGGGAAAAAACAAGAGTCTGAGTCGAGCTGTGTACGTCTAACAAGAGTATGAGTCGAGCCCGCCACCAAACTTTAGAGTTGCGCTTTTAAAATTTCCCAAGAACAAAAATATTTGCGATGGATGCCGGGCTAATTAAGTTGTAATATAAAATTAAAACAACTAAATTTAAAGCTAAAACACAGGACTAATTGAAAAAAAGTTAAACCCCAGTAACCACGATCTTAAGAAATTACATCCTAATTAACTAACTAATTTATACACCCATGCATTGACTAATATTTTTATCCCCAATTTTGGTTTTCAATGTCTCGAAAACAGATTGAGTTACATCTCTAACATCTAGGGTTGTGTTTTGAGTTTCAGTGATGGCTTCCATACAAAAAGTGGACTGGTTGCAACAAACCCTAACATGGAGCACATTAAGTCCTTTCTCCTCAAAGCCTTCTAATATTGGAACCAGCAAATCCCGCACTTTCTCGCAATTCACCCTCACCAGAAACCCGTTATTGTTGATCTTCTCTACCTTCACCTGATCCTGTTTCATTCAATCCAGATATAGAAATTAAATAGAATTACCATAAGCTTGCATCATTTTTCCACATCAGCAAATGTTTTCGCCGAAGACCACTTATTTGGTAACATTTTCCACATATAAAAATTAAATATTAGAAAATAGAAATCAAAATATCTAAGAACCGACTAATATCGGAACCGATTATTCCGATTCTTATTCCACCTATTTGAGTATCAAATGAACCAAAACCAACCATTTTAAATAAGTTATGATTATAGTTCAATAGTATAATCTGGACCAAACCGTTGACACGGCCTACTTGGCTTAACAAAATAAACATTGTTCCATATAAATGTGGGTCGATGATCATGCTTAATTTGGACAATTGGCTATCCTAGATAAGAGTAATGGGTTTATATTTGTGTTTTCCATTGTTGTGGTCATCCCATATCCAAATATAAATGTGTATGTAGCAGCTACCAGTAAAATCGGCCTGTTTTTCATAGAAAAGTTTTCCTTGGTAAATCTCCTAATCTGTTGAGCTTAAAATGAGATAACCCCAAACTTGGACCGATTTAGGCCAAGTTTCCACCGCCTGTTGTCCGCGCCATAATATCTATTTCAAGAAGTTCATGAAGTTTAGAGAGAGAAAGAAACAGAGGTAGAGAGAGAAAGAGAGAAAGACTGGTGCTATGTACCGTGGGGAATTGAATAGGACGGTTGAGTAGAGTAAGATATTGGTTGTTGAGAGCTTCAACTTTGAGTTTCAATTGTTGAATGTAATCGAAAGCGTCCATTATTATACACCTCTTTCTCACCTGCGCATTGCCCAAAATTAATTAAAGAGAAATTAAGAAATGGTATTATTAACAATGCATGATGAACTACTCAAACTAGATTAATTTCGAAGGAAATAAGGAGATTATGAAGGAGCCAAATTGAATATTATTACTGATTTAGAACCAGTGAGGTCACGAAGGACTTGAAGCTTTCTATCCAAACCCATAGGATTCCTTTGCACCCTACACACCATTCTTGAGCTCTGTCGTGTTTGAAGAAGTACTCTGCTCTCTCAAGTTTAATTAATGTGATGAAGGCCTTGCTTTAATTTATAGTTGGGAAAAGAATGGTCTCATAATACATTTAAAAAAAAAAAAGATACTCATAATACCCACTTACTAAATTCCCCTCGTTTGTTCATACAATATCGTTAATACCCCTCGCTTTACTAATTCATTTTTGTTTTTTAAGTCTTTAACATTCTAGCTATGTCCTTAATTTTGTCCTCTATTTTTTTTTTTAATGCCAATGTCCTTTTGTTCTCATATCTAATAACCAATTCCTTTCAATTAAACGGGCCCCCACACGTGCTTTGCGTGTTGCCTTTTACGCGCACTTTCACATGTGTTTCGCACGTGACAAATATATTTTGCTCCCTTACACGCCCTGTGCTTGTGTAAGATGGCAAATTTTGCGGTGCGTTATTATTAAAAAATAAATTTGTATGTAGTGCCACTTGTAGACAAATTCTATACTAATTTGATCTGAACATTGAGGAGATCATCTATACAAAAAATTAGCCCTTGAATCAAATTTGAGTGAGCCCTAAAATTGGTGAAGTGGAGTGTAAACTAAATGTAAATAAAATAGATATTGTGTGGGTCCACTGATAACGATGTATAGTCAGATGTGATCTAAATGTTGAGGAGATCATCGCTCAAAAAAATTAGCCCTTGGATCGACTTTATACGACCCCGCTGAAAACTATAATAGAATATGAGTGAGATACCCTTGCATGAAAAAAAATGGCGGGGATGACAAGCTTTTTTTTTATGCACGGATAGTCATCGGCGCACGTTAGTGCGGTGCAAAAAGATATAAAAACCCTCTGTTGAATAATAATAGAGCACGTTAGCAAACCCCTTTTTAATGAATTTTAACATAAAAATGTCCATAACTTTCAAAATATAAATCGAATTTAAACAAAATTTATACCCTTGAAAATATTTTTCAAGATCTTTAAAACAAGATCAAACATGAATACCAAATTCAAAAAAAAAACCCAGAAAAACCCATTTACGAAGATATAAAACCTAAATTGTATACAAATTACAACTTGCATAGGTTTTTTTTACTATGCAAACATAATTTTTGAGTTTTTTTTACTATGCATTCTTTCTGTATAGAAGCTTAAAAATGTGCATATGCTCAAACGTATGCAAAATAACATATGCAAATTACAACTTGCGTATGAAAATTACAATTTGCATAGGTTTTTAACTATGCAAATGCAATTTTTGAGTTTTTTATTCTGCAATCTGCTTGCATAGAGTGTTAGAAAAGTGCAGATGCTCAAAAGTATGCAAAATTGCCTATACAAATCACAACTTGCATAATTTTTGAATTTTTTATTATACAATCTATTTACATAGTTGAGTTACAAAGATTTTTTCTTTTTTGAATTTGATATTGTTGTTGGTCTCATTTTGAAGATCTTAAAAAATACTTTCAAAAAATATAAATTTTGTCAAAATCTGATTTGTAGATTAAAAGTTGTAGAATATTAAATTTTTAATAATATTAGTTTCTCTTTCTACCGTGTCATCACTATATACAAAACAAAACAGTTAGAGTTTACGTTTTAACTAGACATAAGGGTAGTTTAGGTATGAAAATAGGTTAGTTTTAAAATAAAAAACTAAAACCGATCCTGCGTTTACAAAATGGCTCATGTATTTACAAAACGCTAAAAATAAGGGACGACACTTATAAAATAAAAAGTGCCCGTCATCTCCATGAAACCAGCTAGAAACCAAGGCTTTTAGCCCAATTTTGTGAAAATATAAACGAGCTAAAAAGTTTATATATATATATAGGGTGAGGACGTTCATACAGCTCATTGAGATATCATCCATCTATACACCGTCAAACTATAGATAATGGGACTACTGAGAACAGATTTTATGAGGATAACTCTCGGCTGGAAGGGTGCATTGTCATGATCCTAGATTTTTATTTATTATTTATTTCAGTTATTGTTAAAATAAAGTAATAATTAGTTGTAGCAGGTTAGTAGTATCCGTGGGAGTTTAGTTTTGAATTAGTCTACAATTTTAAGTAATGGGTGGTTGTTAGTCTTATTTGTTGGAAACTTGGCTTTGACCGAGTTGTATTTGGACTAAATTAAGTAGGACCACTAATTTATGTGTGGGTCCATATAAATTTACTCGTCAAAATTGTTTCCGGGTGAATGAGAAAAATTAGTTAATCCCGAAGAGTCCATGTGAATGAATCTAGATTGTTGGTATCTGTTCATACTTGAATATGTGTCTTTTAGGTGTTTACACCTTTTTAGATAGTTTGTGTCTCTTCTTTAGAGTCATATAATCATTTATAAATAGGTTTTTGTTCCAGTCTTTAAGATATAAAAAATTCTTAGTGTGTACATTTGTGTTCAAGAGAGAATAAATAAGTGTGATTCGTGTGTTTCCTTCGTTGAAGTGCTTTATCGAAGGATTTTGATTGTTGTACCCAGGAGACTACTCGCCAATCGATACTGTAAGCACCAGTAGCGGGGCGAATATTGTCTTAAGGACATTGAATTTAATTCAAGCCTCGATCTTCTCTGCCTTTTATTTTTTTTATTATTTTTCTTTTAACATTTAAGGTTTTTGTAGATTTCTTCTTCGTTCAAGTTAGAGATTTTGATACTGGGAACAACAATATTAAGACAATATTCGCTTCATTTCTCACTAATATATATCTCTTAGATTTTTTCTATCATTATGAAACTCAAATTTTTATTTTCCTTCCCGTTCTGGTATTCTATTTAATTGAAATAGGATACTGCTTTGTAATTTTATATTTACAAAATTCTGATCTAGAATACCTAATTAAGTAACGTATTCTATTAAAATAAGATACTTAATAAGTACTACTTATTAAAGTATTTATACTAACGTGTGTGGATCAGATAAGAGTTTTTTTAATAAGTATTACTAACTTGTACTTATTAAGTACTTAATTAGATTTGTTATTAAAGTATATAATTAGTTTTATGGGGGAACTCTTCAACCTCAAAGGTAGCTAGACTAGGAAAAATCATTTTAAAAATGACATTGGGCAAGGAGCTTACATTGAACAATGTACTGCATGTTCCAGATATTCGGAAGAATCTGATCTCTAGTTCGTTGTTAAGCAAGAACGGGTTTAAACTTGTATTTATTTCTAACAAGTTTGTTTTATGCAAAAATGATATATATGTGGGCAAGGATTATCTGAACGATGGATTGTTTAAAATGAACGTCCTTACTGTAATACCACCTATCAATAAAGCCGGTCCTTTTGCATATGTTATTGAGTTACCTGATATTTGACATTGTAGATTAGGACATATGGATTATCTACCCGAATTTAATATTGATTCCAATAATAAATGTCAAACATGTGTGGAATCAAAATTGTCTAAGCCTCCTTTTCATTCTATAGAAAGAAGTACTATCCCACTGGAATTAATTCATAGTGACATATGTGACTTTAAATCTTTGCAAACCAGAAATGAAAAAAAGTATTTCATTACTTTTATTGACGACTGCACAAGATATTGTTACGTATACTTACTAAGAAGTAAAGACGAAGCAATAGTCGCATTTAAACTTTATAAAAGCGAAGTTGAAAATCAACTTGGTAAAAAGATAAAATCTTTAAGGAACGATAATGGTGGTGAATACGAATCACCATTTGCTGAATTCTATACAGAACATGAAATTATTCATCAAACTATAGCCCCTTATACACCCCAGCAAAACGGTATTGCAGAATGCAAAAATCGTACCTTAAAAGAAATGATGAATGCACTTTTAATAAGTTCTGGTTTACCCAAGAATTTGTGGGGGGAAGCCATACTTACTGTAATTTATTTACTTAGTAAAGTGTCTCATAAGAAATTAGAAAAGACCCCTTATGAATTGTGGAAAGATCGTAAACCTTCCTACGATATATCTTAAAGTGTGGGAGTTTTTAGGAAAAGTGGTCGTATCTATTAACAAAAGAGTGAAAATTGGGCCTAAAACAATTGACTGTGTTTTTATTGGATATGCCAAAAATAGTAGTGCATATCAATTTTTAATATATAAATCTAAAATATCAGATATACATATTAATACAATAATTGAGTCACGAGATGTCTCATTTTTTAAAAACATATTTCCTTTTAAGGATACATTAGAATATAATCCTCCTAAAAAGACACATGATGATATAGAAAATAATCATCAAGAAGAGGTCGAAAAAGAAGATGAACCTAGGCGTAGTAAAAGAGCTAAAATATCTAAGTCTTTTGGACCAGACTTTCTAACTTTTTTGTTAGAAAGTGAACCTCAGATATTTAGAGAAGCAATGTCTACACCGGAAGCTCTTTTTTAGAAATAAGCTATTAATAGTGAAATTGAATCCATTATACAAATTCACTCTTGGGAGTTAGTAGATCTTCCTCCTGGAAGTAAACCATTAGGCTCCAAGTGAATTTTTAAGAGAAAAATGAAATCTGATGGTTCAATAGATAAATACAAAGCAAGACTTGTGGTTAAAAGTTTTCATCAGAGAGAAGGTATCGATTATTTCGATACATATTCTCTAGTAACAAGAATAACATCAATTCGGATGTTAATTACAATAGCAACTTTGCATAATCTTGAAATACATCAAATTGATGTAAAAATAGCTTTCTTAAATGGAGAACTGGAAGATGAAATCTATATGAAGCAACCAGAAGGATTCATAGTCCCTGGAAAAGAAAAGAAGGTTTGTAAACTTATCAAGTCTTTGTATGGGTTAAAACAAGTACCTAAGTAATGGCACCAAGAAATTGATGAAGTTATGATAACAAATGGGTTTAAGATCAATAAGTGTGACAAATGTGTGTATACTAACCACTCAAAAAGGATATGTAATTGTATGTCTATATGTAGATGATATGTTAATTATTGGTAGTAACATTGATATAATAAATGATACTAAGAAAATCTTAATTAACAAATTTGACATGAAAGATTTAGGGATTGCATATGTTATATTAGGAATAAAGATTTCTAGAACATCAAATGGATTAATACTCTCTCAATCACATTATATTGAGAAAACATTAGATAGATTCATTAAAAATGACCCTAAAATTGCAAAAACTCAAGTACATCGAAGTTTTCACTTATCTAAGAATAACGGAGAAAGGATATCTCAGTTAGAATGCTCTCGTACTATAGGAAGTCTTATGTATGTCACTAACTATACTAGATCTGACATAACCCAATCCGTAAATAAGTTAAGTAGATATACGAGTAATCTAGGAAAAGATTACCGGAAGGCCATAATAAGAGTACTCGGATATCTAAAACATACTTTAAATTATGGGCTTCATTATACTAGATATCCAGTTGTAGGTACAGTGATGCAAATTGGATATCGGATACTAAAGATACAAAATCTACAAGTGGTTATGTCTTTACACTTGGAGGTGCAGCTGTATCATGGAAATCCTCAAAGCAAACATGTATTGCAAGGTCTACAATGGAATTTGAATTCATTGCTTTAGATAAAGCTAGAGAAGAAGCAGAATGGCTTCAAAAATTTTTATACGATATTTCAGTATGGCCAAAACCTGTGCCCGTAATCTGTCTACATTGCGATAGTCAATCAGTAAACAAACGAGCACAGAGTAAGATGTATAATTGTAAATCCCGACACATTCGGATACGACATAATACCGTTAAGCAGCTGCTCCCAAATGGAACTATAACTATAGGTTATATAAGATCGCAAAAAAACCTTACGGATCCGTTTATTAAAGGTTTGACCAGAGAGCAAGTATATAAATCCTCGAGGCGAATGCGTTTAAAGCCTATAATCCAAGAACATACATAATAGAAAACTCAACTTAGTTGATTAGAGATTCCAAAATCTAAGTTCAATGGGACAACTAAATTATGTATAACTCTGTTATAACACTGTAGAGTTTTAGATTCTTACCCATTTCTAGGAAAGTGTTACCTGCAACTAGGAAAGGATATCTTATGATTTTAATGATATCTATAACTTACTATATATGTGGGGTGTGGCAGGATACTCTTAATAGAAAATCACCTATGTGAAAAATTTCTCTAAAACACTCATGAAACCAAGAAATTATTCAGGGCCAAAATGAACAAACCCGTTAGAATCAACTTAGTTCGAAAAGAAACTATGTAAACCCTACTGTCTTAGTTTACAATATATGGCTATACAGTTCAAGACATCGTGTTCACTAAGTAGGCAGTAAACCCGATAGCAGTTAATAACAGAAGGTTCAAGGATAAAATCTACCTATCCCGATATAGTAACTTTTCTATGTTCTCTCTCTTGTCTTTGCATCTTTGTATTACTTTAGTCTCTTCTATTTCTCATTCATGTGGGACATTGTTGGAAACTTGGCTTTGACCGAGTTGTATTTGGTTTAAATTAAGTGGGACCACTAATTTATGTGTGGATCCATATGAATTTACTCGTCAAAATAGTTTCCGGGTGAATAAGAAAAACTAGTTAATCCCGAAGAGTCCCATGTGAGTGAATCTAGTTTGTTGGTACCTGTTCTTACTTGAATAGGTGTCTTTTAGGTTCTTACACCTTTTTAGATAGTTTGTGTCTCTTCCTTAGAGTCGTGTAATCATCTATAAATAGATTTTTATTCTAGTCTTTTAAGATATAAAAAATTCTTAGTGTGTACGTCTGTGTTCAAGAGAGAATAAATAAGTGTGATTCGTGTGTTCCCTTCGTTGAAGTGCTTTACCGAAGGATTTTGATCGTTGTACCTGGGAGACTAATCGCCAATCTGTACCATAAACACTAGTAGCGGGCGAATATTACCTTTAAGGACATTGAATTTAATTCAAGCCTCGATCTTCTCTGCTATTTTTTTATTATTATTTTTCTTTTAGCGTTTAAGGTATTTGTAGATTCTTTTCTTCGTTCAAGTTAGAGATTTTGATACAGTAGGAACAATACTATTTTCTAGGCATTATCTTGTAAGTGGTTAACGGTCCTATTATGTTGGAGTTTATGGGGGGTGTACCTTTGTAACTCTATTTAAGGAGTTTAAGATTAATAAAAAAAGGCAGAGAAGAATATTTTGTTTGAAACACGGTTGTGTTATTGGGGAGAGATTACACTCGAAGTAATCTATGGAATTTGGAGTTCTTCCAAATAATTCAATTATCTTATTTAATTTCTATTTTATTTCTCATTATTTTTTGGAGTTCCTAACACGGAGGCCAATTAAAAAAATAAAATTTAATTTGTGTTAATTAATAAGTATCCTATATGCAATTGAGTTCACTACAAGAGACAAGCAAGGGCAATTTGGGCAAAATGTGTGAGGAATTTGGAGATGGGAGAAGGTGAAACAGCTTTAATCAGACTACGGAATTTAGGCGTGCATTTTGCTTTGGCATAGGTAATATATAGGCCAAGTAGAGTTAGAAAGAGAGAGAGAGAGAGAGAGAGAGAGAGAGAGAGAGAGATGATTTGGGTTTGGGGTTGGGTTTTTGTTGGTCAGTAGAGTAGTACTAGTAGAGCAGCTAGGGCAGTGCATGGAGGACAGGAGACCGACTGAGTCTGAGTCAGTCTGAGTCCTATATCCATCCATCTATCACGAGTCTCTCGCTTGATGATTTGCCCTTCTTTTTGTCTCCAGCAGTTCCAGCTAGCACTTACCCACTCTCTTTCTCTCTCTCTCTCTCTCTCTGTCTGTTTTCAGGGTCACATGTTGTAACAACAACAACATTTCCTGAAAACAGACTCAGTCGGTCTCCAGCCATCTATCACGAGTCTCTCGCTTGATGATTTGCCCTTCTTTTTGTCTCCAGCAGTTCCAGCTAGCACTTACCCACTCTCTTTCTCTCTCTCTCTCTCTCTCTGTCTGTTTTCAGGGTCACATGTTGTAACAACAACAACATTTCCTGATTTATTCCCCTTTTATCTACTCTTGTTTTGTTCTTATAATCTTATTCCCTCCACTTTAGGTTTTCGATTGACCAGCTGGCCCCACCTCACTGGACGGTTCCGGATCGGAACCTAAAGGTTTCAGAACCGCAACTCTTAATTTAAAGCGGTTCCAGATCCTACCAGTTCCGGTTCCGAAACCTCAATTGGTTGTTCCGGATCCGGTACCGCTACCGTTAGGATCCGCGGGTACCCGCGGATACCTGATACCATTTTTAATTATTATTATTATTATTTTTTTAAATAAAATCTATTTGTATTTTGTATTTTCGTATTCTATTCAATTATAAATTTTATTTTACTATTAAATTTGTTGTATAATAGTCATTAGTTTCTTTTTTTAATTAATAAAAGTTAAAAAAATTAAAAATTTATTGTAATAGTAAATTAAACTATAAAATTATAAAATCTATGCGGAACCGGGTACCCGTTGGTAGGGGTGTCAACGGGTCGGTTCCGGATCGGAACCTAAAGGTTCCAGATCCGGTCCCGTTAATATGAAGCGGTTCTGGATCCTTATTTTATTATAAAATTTGTTAAGTAATAGTCATTGGTTTCTTTTTTTTAATTAAAAAAAATTTAAAAAAATTAAAAAATTATTATATAATAGTAAATTAAACTATAAAATTATAGAATTTATACGGAACTGGGTACCCGCGGGTACCCGTTGGGTGGATCCGAAATGGATCCAAAAAATTTCGGATCCAAAACTGGTAGATCTGAAATTTATCAGATCCATAAAATGAGGTCCCGGAACTGCAAAAAATAGTTCAGGTTCCGTTTCGGTTCCGGATTTTTGGGTACCAATTGACACCCCTACCCGTTGGATGGATCTGAAATTAATCAGATCCAAAAAATGAGGTCCCGGAACCGCAAAAAATAGTTCCGGTACCGGTTCGGTTCCAGGTATTTTAGTACCCATTGACACCCCTACTTGTGATGTCTCATATATCATCAATGCACTACTCTATGGTTGTATGTTCTTATTCTCTTCTAGGGTTTTTTCAATATTGTATATCTTGTTAGCCATGCCTCCATGAATTCAAAATATTTACAACTCCTAAAGTTCACTCTTGATATCTTACTTTGGGGCTGATCCTAGTATACTCCTATTCATACAATAATAAAACATAAACCCTAAATCCTATACTCTTATTCATAAAATAAATTTACATACAGTGGCTTAAGTTATAAGGCCTCCTAAATGATTCAACGATTAATTTTGGGCAAGGATATTCACGTCATTGGAAAAAAATAAAAAAAAGCCATTAATATTCTAAAAACTTATGACTCCGTTATCCATGCCTTGAATCAATACAAGAAATCTATCCTTATCCAATCTTGCTGTGCCGATACCACCACAATTCGGCCAATTCTATTGTTCGTATCTTTTAAATTAAACCATGCTATATGCCAATACTGCCATATAGGCACGAAAGATCGATCCTCGGCCTGATGCTAATAATTTCACTGAGCCAACTCGAAGAAACTAATTAAGCTAAAAACTAATTATTAGTTTTAAATCAAAAGTAATTAAAATAATTAATTAATTCGTGATTTAATACATTGTTTTAACTGTTTGGAAGAACTATAGACAGATAGACACACAGTACGGAGTCCATCCATGATGACAAGACCTGTCTTCTTCTCATTCTACATCACGCGAGGAAAGGAAACAAACAAACCAACCAACAGAAACGTGATATTTATTGGACTTTAGCTTCTTAAATTAATCCATCCAAATTACTCTTTATAGTTTTGTTTCTATTTGTTCATCTTTGTACCCCTTTTTAGGGTTTTGGGTCCTTTTCATTGTCTATATCTCTTTGACATGTCTCTCTGCTCCTTGTATTAGACTGATTTGTTAATGGCTCACCTTTTCATTTTACTAGTCTTGTCTCTATATGCATGTGTATTTCTCTCAACAGATGCAATGCAGCATGATCTGCTAGCTAGCTATGGTGTTCTTCATTCATGTATTCCAAAATTAGTTTGATCTTAGTAGCTAGGACTCCTACTTTTTCCTGATTACATTTTGTTTCTTCTTGGGATCCTTTTCACCAGATGCATAAAATTGAGCTGAACCAACCAACCAATCTAATCTGAACCAATAGGATGTATACCGATTCAATTGGTGTTTGAATGGGATAAGGTGTTATTAGATATATAAAAATCAATTTAATTGGATTGGTTGACGGATTGACTCATCCTAAAACTGATGTATACCGAACCAACCGAAATATATATAGTATATAAATATATAGTATTTATTTTGATTCGGACCCGTTTGGACGTTTGGAGTGGCAACGGAGATGGGTCGAATCTACTATGATATCACTGTAAAACCACTTTGTCACGGATTGGAACTTCCAACCTAAAAGATTAACCTATTAGGTGAAGTTAACCCAAACCCATATAAGCCCCAAAACCCCTTTTTCCATCTAATATGGGACTAAACTCACATTGTCACTATTCTACTGTGACATTCTACTATAACTTAATAAAATCTCTTGGTTCTCAAAAAAAAAAAAAAAAAAAAAAAAAAAGGCGCTTTGTTATAATGCAAGAAGTTTGTGATAGAATTACATAAACAAATAGTAAATAAAATACTTAAATTGTTGGCGTTTTTCTTCCTCTTCTTCTTAAAGATTTTCTACTTTTAATTGTCACTAAAAAAGTCTTTTAAGATATTATAGGTAACAGCAAAGTGTTCAAGATTGCAAAGAAAAAGGATTTTGGGTAGACTTACGAAATGGGGCATGCTGTACTAGTTATTGTGCCCCACTTAAATTGCAACCGGGATTTGTTGAGCATGCCAACGTCATTGGCCCGCCACCAAGTTTTTGGGAGCGTTCATATAACTTCCCAACAAAATATGGAGATTTCATGGGCACCAACCAAAACCTCTGTAGCTAGCCCTGTATGTGGGCATCCCCACCAAATATGTATTTTTTTTGTTTGCAGGCCCTAATTTTTTTGACTCTCTCTTATTTATGGGAGCTTGAAGAGAACAAGAGAAGAAAAACCCTAGTTATTTAATATTTTTTCGATTTTTGTGAAAATGGTGATGACGCTCCGCTTGGTATCCGGAGAATTTTGCAAAAATTCGGAACTCAAAATTTTATTGTATTTACTTTGATTGTTAGTATATAAGTGTAATCATTACACTAAATTATAGTGGTCCCCCACATAAATTTGATGAAATAAAGTGTGAATAAATGTAGCCATTTATATGACTACAAATATTTACAACCTATTTTACTAAATTTGTATGGGGACCACTAAAACTTAGTGTAATGATTGCACTTACCTACCCAATTAAAGTAAATACAATAGTATTTTGGGCTGCGAATTTTCATAAAAATTTTCAAAATACCAAGCACAGTCGAAGTGTTTTAGTTGTAGAGTCAATTAGTCAAATAACATGAAAAATGCTATAGTTTTAATCTGTTTAAAATCAATCCATTTTGAGTTTATGTCTGTTCTTTTCAAATTTATTTTGTAGATCTAACTTGTTCTTTTTCAGCTCCGAACCACGCCATGGCGCTCCTGCTTCGAAAGCATACCAAGACTAAGAACATTTTTTAATTGGTTGTTTCGGTGCTCCCATTCTTGTTTCCGACCTCGCTCCGCACTCTGGTTACTTATAGTGAAGTTTTTAACTATTTTTTAGGGTAAGATGTCCTTTCAATCTTAATGTTTTTGCTTTAACGTATAGTGAAGTTTTTAACTATTTTCAATCCTAAAACTGGTAGTCTGTAAGATGTTTTATAACTTTTGAAATTGAATGAGAATAGCCTACAACCAAGTGGACATTGCTAAGCTTGAGACAGGTGCAGATTGGCGAAAAACTATGGACCAAATTTCGATTCTTATGACTGCCTTTGCTTCCGACCAGACTCTACTTTAAGAATCATACTGCCATCGCGCCTTGTCAAGCTATCCTAGCTAGTAACAAATGATGGCTAACTACAATCAAATTGAGAAAAAAAAATTTCTACTAAAAGCTGAACAAACCATAATCTTTTTTGTATAATTTTGTTAAGAAACAATGGTGTGAGATGAATATTGATTGTATGGGTGAATGGCAAGGCTTCAGCTTAGCCTTTTACGCTCAGGACTCAAATTGGGACGAGGAAAAGCCTTCTATGCTAGTTCTCACAGCCCTTTTCCCTGTTCTTCTAAGCCCAGCAGATCCTCAAAAGGAAATGGTTTCCCCTTCTTCATTAACTCATGAAGAAACTCCTGGATTGACCCACCTCGACCTTTTGCTCGCAATCCCTGTTCCGGCATCCTCTACGATTAGTGTTTTGCCCCAAATCTCCGACTTAATCCCATCCCCTTTCATTCCACAAATACCCCTACATGATCCGGGCATTGTGACTATGGATGATGGCAGTCTAGGGGGAGTCTCTTGCTCTCTTTACTCCCTCCAGGAAACCAGTCTATGGTCCATCGCCCTGCTACCCCACAAAAAGACTTGTTAGAAATATCATCACCCCCCACAGCCCTACCAACCATCGAGATACCTGATCTAGCTGAGTCTGCAATTTTCACATCACGGTCAATCAGTACTGCCTCATCGCCATCTCCACCCCTAGCATCTCTGGCCAGCCCATGCGCCCAGGTAAGTTTTACTATCCCTAAACCCTTGTCTTTTTTTTATTTAACACCTGCTATCTTCTTGCTTTTTGTATAACAATGAATATCCTAGCTTGGAACTGCCAAGGCTTAGGATCGAAATTCACACAATCTCATCTTAAAAAACTCATAAAGGCTCAATTTCCCGATGTTATTTTCTTATCTGAGACAAAGGCCTCAGTTCAAGCTACAAATAACGTTTTCCGCCAATGCGGTTTCTATAATTCTTGGACGAGTTTTGCTAGAATAACACCAAAATTTGACACCAAATATTACATCTGCTTTTTAAAAGTGGTATGAGGGGCTGAAATGGAATTAATGCTTTTTCATGATTGGTTTTTAATCAATAAAATAAGCAGATGTAATCTTTGGTGTCAAAATTTGGTGTCCTTGTAGTATTGCTCGGACGAGTTCCCTCCCTTCTCTGGGCAAATCAGGAGGTTTGGGTTTGGCATGGAAGGACAACTTCAATCTAGAAATTATGCACTCAAACCCTCATCTTATAAATGCCATGATCACAATCTCAATAAATAATATTGATGTAGAATGCCTCATCTCTTGCTTCTATAGCCACCCAAAAAAATCCTCCCGGGTTGGGCAAACATACAACAAAGACTCGACCGGGGACTCGCTAATAGCGAGTGGACCTCTTTGTTCCAATTATGCGAGATCACTCACCACCCCCCGGTTGGATCTGATCATACCCCTTTAATCATGTCCACCTCCCCCAAAGCCCAATCAAACACAAAACAAGTTTCAATTTTTCAATATCTGGTTAGATGAGCCCTCATGTCTGGAGCTCATCCTTGATACTTGGTCTCAATCTGGGGTAGGCTCCCCAGCTTTTAAGCTTGCCATAAATCTCAGATCGGTCAAAAATAAACTTAAAATTTGGAATCGAGATGTTTTTGGTAACCTTCAAACAAAAATATCTCGCACCTACCAATCTATTCGGGAGCTCTATGAGATGAACCACTCGGGCACTCTTGACGCCTCCCTCTCACTCCATATGGCCACGCTGGAAAAGCTTTATGGCCAAGAAGATGGCTTCTGGGCCCAAAAATCTTGCGATCTCGTGGTCGCAGGAGGCGATCGTAACACAACTTACTTTCATGCCTCAACCGTCTTAAGGTGGCGCAGGAATCGTATCAACTGCATAAAATCCCCAAGTGGGGAATGGCTAGACGATCAGAAAAGAATTGCCGGTGTTCTTCGAGATCACTTTAAGTCCATTGCAAATTTGAATGGCCCAACAGACATATTTTCTGTGACCAGTCTCATACCCCTCTTAATCTCGGATCAAGATAATTCAAAACTATTAAAGATCCCTCTCCGAGATGAGATTTGGTCGGTAGTCCAAACTATAGGCCCCTCTAAAGCACCTGGGCCAGATGGTTTTCCAACAAAATTTTTTCAACACCAATAGGAAATTGTAGGAGATCAAGTTGTTTTTATGGTCTAGAATTTCTTTAGGACCAAACATCTGTTCACTGAACTAAATAGTACCTTTCTTACCCTGATCCCTAAAAATGAATGTCCACAAACTGCATCAGATTTTCGTCCTATAAGTCTCTTGAACACGGCCTATAAGATTATCTCCAAAGTTTTAGCCAACAGGATGAAACCTCTTCTAAATCTTATCATCTTTCCCTACCAATCGACTTTTATCCCTCATAGTCAGATCACCAACAACATTGTAATGGCACATGAACTCATTCATACCATGAAAAAGAAAAAAGGCAAGTATGGCTTGATGGGAATCAAATTAGATATGTTTAAAGCCTTTGGCAGAGTTCAATGGGATTACCTCATCCAGGTCATGTGCTCTATGGGTTTCTCCTAAGACTGGTGTGACCTCGTATTTCAATGCATCAGTACCCCATCCATCTCTGTCCTCTTGAATGGAATGCCGATCGACCCCTATATCCCCTCAAGAGGTTTGAGGCAAGGATGTAACACCCTAAATTCTGAATCACGGGTAAATCTCAAATTCAAGATTCAAAATTCGTGTGTTAACTCATCCTAAAGGAAAACCAGTCTATATATATATATATATATATCTTTATAAATGTACATAAATGTAGAACATATCATGATGAATTAAGTAAGACATGCACACAAGTTTAACTTTACTATGATAGTTAAAACGTTATGCATAAAAAAATAATAATAATTTACTTCATGGTTCAATTCCAGATATTTAACTATAATGTTCTAATTCACATAAATATCCTTAAAA
This sequence comes from Macleaya cordata, assembly GCA_002174775.1. Lineage (NCBI taxonomy): Eukaryota > Viridiplantae > Streptophyta > Magnoliopsida > Ranunculales > Papaveraceae > Macleaya > Macleaya cordata. Next base: position 49,103 of record MVGT01002670.1, on the reverse strand, counting down.
TGCATCTTGTAATCTAATAATTATACATTTGTGGACTCCTATCCATTTTTCTTAAGGCAATAGTGGAGGGTACCTGTAAAACAAAAGAAAACACTCCGACGCCCAAGTTAGTATTTTACCATTTATAAGAAAAGTAAATAGTATACCTTTAGCTCATGAATGGTCCAATGTTTATAGTTTGAGAATATTTTATGCTGAACCGTCATTACGGCTGCCTACGTACCCTTTAGGGATCAAGCATTACGTAGTTCAAAACTTTAAACAAAATACTTTCAGCTAGGTCTCTATTATAGTTTAGCAACTTTAGATAAATCAAAATTATAGTAAATAAACTTAAAAAATTATCAAATTTTAACATAAAAAGATATATTTGTCTAGTTTTTGATACATCAAACAGATCCTTAATCAGATCTACGATCAAAGAGAAGTAACCAGATTATCAAGCATATACCAAAAATTCTACTCATGTAAGGACTTGTCTAAACGAGATAGAAATTAACCAAAGCGGATCATAAATCTAAAAATAGTACTGGTAACCCTTTACTTTTTCTATGATATATATATGTATATATTAACAAATAAAAATATGAAATATTTACCAATCCAATGGTAGATCTTTGGTCCACACCCTTCAATTCTCCAACTACTTACAATTTAGAGTAGCAACTCTAGCAGGGTTTTCATGATGGATCAAGATCTTTCCTAGTCCAATTGACCTGAAAATTTTAAAGTAGTATTTAAAATATTCCATAACACTTTTGTAAAAATATTAGACAGATCCAACGGTAGTTTTAAGAGTAATGAATTTCTCATTTCGAACTCGCTATTTTTGTTCCTCTAACAAAAATGACGATTTTTATTGTGATTGGAGTCCTTAAACTTCTCCCCAAATAAGCTGATATTTTAACCTAGTATAATTTATTATCTCATCTACATCATACTCAATTTTTAGGACCGTCCAACGGTCCAATCTTAAGCAATGACTAATTTCTTCTTCTCTCTTTTCTTTCTCTTCTCAGTAACTCCTCCTTTGATTTGCTTCCAAATCTAGTATAAAAACTCTCTTTTTGATGTTGGAAATACTTATTTCTAATTGAAAACCTCTCTTTCTATTTCTCTCTTCTTTCTTATCTCCCTCTCCCCTCCTTGTCTTCACAAACTACCTCTTTATAAAGGTTAAAAATGGAATCATAAGGTAGTGGATAAAAATAAAATTAATGGTTGTGGATTAGCCACTATAATGGTAGACTAGCCACCACTTAGTGGTGGTAAACTAACCATCATTCTTAGTGATGGTAGTGATTGTAGTAAATCTACCACTATCTAGTGGTTATGGAGGTGGATGTTAGAAAAAAAATCTTTATTATTATTATTATTCTTAGTCAAATATTTAATAAAGATAGTAAATACTAGATAAATTTTTGTGTACCAAAACTTTGATGTGACTTATGTCCCTAGTTTAATGATTTGAAGACATGTATCAATCAAAATGATCTTGTGGATTAAATCAAAAGTTTTGAGTGAATAAACATTATTCCTTAATAAATTATTTATATGTACACATTATACTATAATGACCATAACTCTTAGACCATAAGTTTAAATATCACCCATACCATTCTAAAAACTAGATTCAAAGAGCTACAACTTCATCAGAAATAGCCCAAGGCCAATTTGGATCATAAGATTTCTAAAAATTAGTTTAAAGTATACTGATGAACATATATACGAAAATATAAATAATAACCTATAAAATGTTGAGTTGTCTTAACCCAAAACAAGTAAAAGTGGGCTTAGCCCATTTAACCCATAGTTTCATTGCCAAGTCTATTACCTGAATTATTGGGTTAGCCCATCTAACCCATACATAAATATGTGTGTATAGGTTTTATTACAAAAGATGACTACACAAAAGATAATTCAATTTAAGATAAATTCATAATATTAGTTCTCGGGTTAGACCCAAGGCGAATTTTGACTCAAAAATTCAGGGTATTACAAAGGAGACCCACTCTCTCCTTCCCTCTTTCTTATTTGCATGGAAGGACTTTCACGCCTCCTCCTAAAGGCTGAATCTGATCACCAGATCTATGGTATCAAGGTCTCTAGATATAGTTCTTCTATCTCACATCTTCTCTTTGTGGATAATTGCCTTATCTTCGCAAGAGCAAACTTGATTGATACAAGGAATATGCTAGATCTACTTACTACCTTTGGAAAAGCATCTGGCCAGATGATAAATTTCCAAAAATCTGGAGTCTTTTTTAGTCCTAACCTCCCTCATAGATTCGCGAGAATGCTGATCAAACTACTCCGGGTAAAAAAAATCTCAATCAACGAAAAATACCTTGGTGTCCCCCTCTTTATAAACCGATCCAAAGTTAAATGCTTTGAACCCCTCCTCAACAAGTTCAGAGCAAAACTCCAAAATTGAAAGGGGAAGCTTCTTTCACAATCTGGAAGAACCATTATGGCTAAGACTAGCCTTGCAGCAATCCCTATCTATCAGATGTCATGCTTCTCTCTTCCCAAAAAGGTAACATCTGAAATATCCTCCATAATGCGCAACTTTTGGTGGGGTAAGACCGAAGGGCAAAGGAGTCTCTATTTAAAGGCCTGGTCCTCTCTCTGCAAGCCTCTTGCAGATGGGGGATTAGGGCTTCGAGATCCTCACCTTGATAACCAGGCCCAACTTGCAAGAAGTGTATGGCGTCTAACCCAACAACCAGAATCCCTTTGGGCTTCTATCCTTAAAGCAAAATACTTCCCAATTTGTAATTCCTTGGACCCCGGTATTAAAAAATTAGGTTCTTGGATTTGGACTTGTATCCAGAAAGGCTTATCTCATATTAAGCTCCACCATATTTGGGAAGTGGGCTCGGGTCTATCCATTAAAATTTGGGATGATAATTGGATTCCATCCCAAAAAATCAGCACCCCAATAAACCCAACCCAGTTAGATACCCCATCTACAGTGAATCAACTTATAAACATTCACGACCTCTTTTGGGATACTCTTATACTCTACACCTTATTCACAGCAGGAACCATTCCTCATATTCTACGAATACCGTTATCCCCTTCTAGGATCGATAAACTCCGTTGGAGCTTATCCAAATCCGTAGAATTCACATCAAAATCTCTATATCATTCCCTTAGTAACCCTCCTCACCCAAGCCCACTACAAATCTCTCCCTCAAATATCTAAAAAAATATCTGGCACATAACAACCTCCCCAAGAGTTCGTATCTTTGTCTTTCGTTACATACATGGCACTCTCGCTACAAATGTAAAGCTGGACTCTATTCTCCATTATGGAAAGAACAGGTGTCCCCTTTGCAAAGCCCCAAATGAATCTATTGAACATGTCCTATTTCTCTGCCTTTTCGCTAGATCAGTTTGGTTGCCACTCCTTTTTCCCCATTCCTCTCCAATCTTCTTCCATTATCGGTTTCCGATTGGATCACAAGATGGTTATCCCCTCCTCCATCTTGGGATCCCAACTATCATGATTGGGCTGCACTCTGTGCAACCACGTCTTGGTTCATATGGAAAGCCAGATGTTCAAAAGTCTTTGAAAATCAAACACCATCTCCCCATCAAACTAGTCGAAGCATCTTTGCTTATCTATCAGTCTACTCTAACCCAACCCATACCCCGTCCCAAATGCCTATCATCCCGCTCACTGATCTAGGCCCTAGATTATGGATACCCCCTCAACATGGGCATTTTAAAATTAACTTTGATGCTTCTTTTGTTTCTTATAATGAAAATAGTGGTATTGGTCTTGTTATGCGTGACAATTTTGGTGTGTGCAGGAAAGTGAAATTGATGCAGATCAGGGCCCACTCGGCTGAGGAGGCTGAGGCGCGAGCTGCTCTTGAGTCAGCCAGATGGGCGATTGCATGTCACCTTTCGCATCCCATTTTTTAGGGCAACGCATCCTCCATCATCGGATATATTACTAGTATTTTAGATAGTGTTGGATGGAGAGCAAAGGCCTACCTGCTAGATATCCAACCTCTTACTTCCTTATTTCCCAATTCCAGCTTTATTTTCGCTTGTCGATCAGCCAATGTAGTTGTTGATGCCCTTGCCACTCGGCAAGGACCTTAACATCTGCAATCTTAGAGGCTTATCCACCATCCTTTGTTTATGACTTACTTTCTATAGACTCTCCTATTGTAACCGAGGCTTCGACCAGTATTTAGTTTTATATCTTATCTGTTACCTATAAAAAAAACTGCCCGATTTTTCTCCCAAAGGAGGACTGCACTGTCATTCTTTACCCGTACACAAACCATGCCTAGCTCTTCATCTATTGCCATGTTTTTGTGACGGGACTATAAACATGCTTTTTATACGACGTGATTCGAACTTCTGATTTGGATATGCCATGAAATGAGATGGCATATACTAGGAAAAATTCCTCCATTAGCTTTTTTCCTTTTGGATATGCCTAGCTTGTGACTTTTCATTTAAATTCCTTTTAACCTAGCTTTGTCTGTAGAACTTAAATTAATTTAGACTTCTATCAGTGTATAACAATTCAAAATTTATGTATATTTAAGTAGTAATTACAATTTGTTGTAGCTTTATCTCATGTTGGATTCTTTAACTTTCTGTTGATATCTAAATAAGAAGATAGTTTTAAATTTAGTTACATATACATGTATAGATATTGTACATGAATGCATGTCCATACGCCGAACAGGAATGGGAAAATAAACCCAGAATCAGCCTTAGATTTAGGTTCCACCCCACTAACTTTAATATTTTAAATAAAACCCAAAAAAGAGTAAAAGACAATAATACCCTCTCTTAAAAACCAAAAAGAGAAGAAAATGAAGATAGAGAAACGAAAATTGCATTTTCGATTTGGAGGACTTAAAGAACTAATAACGACAATCGAACGGAGAAGATGACAGAGTTGAGATCAGAGAGAAAGAGAGAGAGAGAGAGAGAGAGAGAGAGAGAGAGAGAGAAGAAGAAGAAGAAGAAGAAGAAGAAAAAGAAGAAAAAGAACGAGAAGACCATCGACGGAGTTGAGATCTAAGTTCTTTTTTTAAGATCTAGGTTTTTTCTGAATATTTCCTTTTATCGAAGTTTTCTATTGCTTTCGATTCTAGATCTGATATAATCTATATTAGTTGTTGATTTATTTTTCAAAATATAAGAACACAGTTGCATAACACTTGCATACACAATTGCATCTCACTTGCACCCCAGTTGCATAATACTTCACACAGTTGCACGTCACTTGCATCTCGCTTGCACCTCACTTGCATCTCACTTCACACAGTTGCACGTCACTTGCATCTCACTTGCACCTCACTTGCATAACAATTCACATATTTGCACCTCACTTGCATCTCACTTGCGCATCTCACTTGCATCTCAATTGCAGCTCACTTGCATCTCACTTGCATGTCAATTGCACCTCACTTGCACCTCACTTACATAACACTTGCACCTCACTTGCACAACACTTGCATGTCAGTTGCACCTCACTTGCATCTCACGTGCATGTCAGTTGCACCTCACTTACGTCTCACTTACACCTCACTTCCATGTCAGTTTCATCTCACTCGCATCTCAGTTGCACCACACTTGCATCTCACTTGCATATCAGTTGTACCACACTTGCACCTCACTTGCATCACCTCACTTGCACCTCACTTCACTACAAAACAGAGGAGTATTTGCGACAACCATTAACCGTCACAACAGGTTCGTTAGCCGTCACAAATACACATTTGCTACGGATAGAAAGTCGTCGTTGTAACTGCCGTAGAAAATACTATTTGCGACGAGTTATTTGTGATGGTGTTTGGAGCCGTAGCAGGACCCCTCCTTTTGTGACGGCTTAGGCGTCACTAATTTGACATCCGTTTTGGTATTTCTAAACTTATTTGCTATGACACAACTGTCACAAAAGACCTTTTTTACCAAAAAATATTTAACGTATGTGCTACGGCCCAACCGTCACAAATATTTTTTTTTTAAAAAAAAAACCTACTTTTTATTTGATTACTGTCTAGGCTTGTTGCCTTTCACATATTGACCTGTTCACAGAATTTTCCACACATTCCATCATCATCCAAGAAAATATCATTTTAGATTCATATATTGAACCATTTAAACACAAAAACTATCATCCATTTCATATAATCCATGCATGAATCACATTTTGACTTGTTCACAGAAAGACTATCACCCATTTAACATAATTCATCCAGGCTTGTAGCCTTTTGCATGCTATTGAACCTGTTCACATAATTAAACACACATTCCATCTTCATCCAAGCACATATCATTTTCCATTCATATATAACCATTCAAATACAAAAACCATCATCCATGTCATACAATCCTTGCATGCACATTCACAATTCCATATCCTTCAACAATGTATGAATTTTTATAAAAAAAAAAGTTGTTCTAAATATATTCAAGATCGAGCTTCACAATTTCTAAACCTACTTATAAGTTTTTCTATAAGAGTTCAATAGTTTTACTTTCAACTTCCCAACAAAATTCGACCCAAAACGAGCTCTTAACTTCGATCATGACTTGTGCTTCAATCCAAAATGAGCTTTCCAAGCATGTTCTTCCATTCATCCAAACTGAGCTTCATCACAACAAATGACCAAAAAGAAAAGATGTATACAAAGTATTAGAGATGTGTATAATACAAAAGTTGAAGGAGATTACTAATTCTTGGAGCCCAAAAATATCAAGAGAATTTGTACGGTCTCATTTATGAAGATCTCTCCATCATCATATATTTCACAATAGTTGTTACTTAAGTTGAAGTTTTGGTCAAAGAATCATATGAATGACTTATGACATGGAGAACGCCATAAAGAGATTGCAAGAGAAAAGTCTACAGAACCCAACGGAATCAAGAATAAACTAAGGGGGTAACAATCATTTTTGATCTTGAATGCTATTATAAAGTGTGTAGCACTTTAAATTAGCTAAACAATCGTCTAAAAGTTAAAAGTCGGAAGAAAAAAATGCATCAACCTTTCAACAGTAGTAACAAATAAGGAGAGCTGATTAACAACTACAAAACAGTAATTGCTGATAAATACAATATTTACCCAATAGTTCAGTGTCAGTAGCAACCTACAAAAGACAAATTCTGTTTCCTTCAAGAAGGTATATATTTCCATCTACATGCACTCGACAAGCCTGATGCAGTTGACAAAGTAACACAAGGATACCTCCTCTAACATTTTATAAACTTAAGGAAGGAGCTCATACAAAGGAATACACAACATATAGCAGCAGTAGAAAAATTATCTATCCACACACATTAAGACCCTCTTGGGTATTCAAAGAAAGATACCAATTGAGTCATTTTTAACTATATATTTCTCCCAATGTTACCTGCATATTTCATACATCAAGACCCTCTTGGTGTACAAGAAAATAACAAGTTGTAATTAAGAATATAAACAATTGCATATTGCATAAGTTTATAAGTTCATATTGCCTACAAATGCATTGCATGAGAAGTGAAGTAGAGACTTACCAAGTATCCCATATGTGCATAGTGCGAGTCCGAGGGAATTGGCGAATTATCTACACATACGAAATAAAAACTTAGTTAAGTAGTTATATACGTTACATAATAACAATCAACAATCTCAGACCATACACATATCAGCAGTCATCTGCTCTCCTAAGGTTATTTCTAGTTCTCTACCGAATTGGCAATTTGAACAAAAGAATTAGACAAACCCATAAGCAGCCACTTATCACATTTAACCATTTTTGTAGGGTCAAACAACAGCCTACAACCCATAATATGCTAATAAGTTAAAGAAATCAAATGGGATCCACTATCAGTCATAAAAAATATCGATTTTGTTGTTGGACATCGTAATACAAACAATTATGAGAGTCATAGGACAAAACCATCATATAGACATCAGTATCTTCAAACCAGTATATAGGGGAAGAAAAAAAGAAGTGAAGAAAAAATTTACATGGTTATACATGACCACTTCAGATCAACATATGTTTGAATCTAATAGCATTGCACTTGATATAGGAAATGCCAAACTTTGGCCTAATAGGTGAAGGATGTTCATGGAAATTAGAAATACGAAACTGTGGTGATACAAGAACATTGAAACATTTCATTTGTAGAAGATAAACACACACTCACAAAATAACACAAGAACACCAAACTCAATAGACTCATATAGATTAATCTATGTACTAAACCCCAAAGCTAGTATGTAGGCACATATGCAACACCATTAAAGAACCAAAAAATAACCTTTACGGTTAAGCTATGTACTAAATAAAATATATATTATCTCTTTGATTTACTGATTACGCTAGTCTAACAGTTGCTTGTAAGCAATATTCTTAGAAGATTTAATACAAAACGAAATAGCCAAACATACCTTTTCCATGGAAACCTACCAAGCAATGAATGAGAGCAGCTTTTCATTAAATCCTTAAAATTACAATGCAAAGTAATAATTGTGGGGTATAAGTATTACCTTCATTAATTTGCAGCATGTTATGTGTGGTTAACGAAATGTTCAAAGTAATTAAGAACTTTTATAACTATACCCAAAGCCAATAATATTCACTATTGACTCATCATTATCATTATGAACCCCTTGTCCTCATTGTTTATTGGACTGTTTAAGGAGTGGTCATGATTTCTAGTTCCCCTATCATCATATAAAGATATTCCCATAACCATACCCTCCTAATCATTGCCTACCAGCTCCTTTTTAAGAACTCAAATTTTAAAAAGCAGCCAAATAAGTGAAGTGAACACTAGCAATATTACACAATAGGTTCTACTTAAATAAGAACTATATTGAGCCGACTAATGAAAAATAAAGAATCAATGCTACAAATTAATACTACAAAAGCTGATTTGACACAACCATTGATGGATTAGTTAGTCTTGGGACAGCTACAGAAACAAGGAATTTTATGTTCAACCCAAGATCTGTACAGTGCAAAGTATTACTAATATGGCAGTAAATCGGTATAAAGAGGCTAAGAAGCAATCCAGGTTATTGATTCCTAGATGTTTAAACTGAACATGTATAATGGATGAAAGAACAATAAGTCACTCACATTTCTACGTACAGAACATTCAGTTAAGAATATCTAAAAATTGAATGAAAGGTAGCCATTGATGTGAAATCTTAGGAAACCAAATATAAAGTTTGTACAAACTAAATATTAAATTGAATGTACTGAACCAAAGAAGACAAATATAATTGATAGTAGTGTAGTAGTGTTTAATCCCAAAAGCAACATATGTACATGTTATAACAAGCTAAACCCTCATTACTCAACAAAAACTATAGTTAATCTCAAAACAAGCTTAAATCCGAACACCTATAAATTCAAAAACAAAACTTCAGCATACCATAAACTAGCCAGCTCTTCTAAATCATCCTTATATATCGAAATACTAAAACCCTAAAACACAATTTTCAAAAATACATAATAAGGTATAGGATCTTGATTTGCTCAGTTAAAAAGAGACATTTAACTAAAAAAAATTACCAAATCCACTCATGTTTTTTACCTAGGCTTTGTTTTGTTATCTCGTTTTAATAATTTTATAAACAAATCCAAAATAACACCCTCAGAAAAGTAGATCTAAACCCTATTGTTTAGAAAAATCAAGAAAAAAAAGAAGAGAAAGTACCTGACTTGCTCTAGTGAAAGAGAGAAACGTCCTGCTTTTTGAAGGAGAAGAAAAGCCATACGAAGATCTGTTAAAGCCCTCAACCAATCTGTTAATGCCCTCAACCAATCTATTAAAGCCCTCGATCGATCCGTTAAGACCCTCAAATGATCTGTTAACGCCCTCCCAGACCGATCTGTTAAAGCCCTCTCATCTATAAAACCCTATCATCCATTAAAATCTAAGTCAAAGATCAGATCCAAAAAAGAAACCCTAGCTATAGATAGATCGAGATAAGAAGAAGATAGAAAGAGAGAGATTGCAGATTAAAATCATAAAATAGAAAAAATATGAAGATCGATTAAAAAAATTTAGTACAAGCCATACCTGGAAGCTCTTTTCGTTGCAAAGATAAAGGGTACCACTTGCTGAAGCTCCTCACTGCTGCTGTTTGGTTTACCGAAAAGCCAGAGAGAGAGAGATAGGATTTTTGTGAGAGAGACAGAGATGTGAGAGGACTTTTCGATCAAAAAAATGATGAGAGAAGACTTAGGGTTTTCGTCTGATAGAGGAGATGATGAAATGGGAGTGTTTGAGATGATGAAATGTGAGTCTAAATTAGGGCTTTTGATACGAAAATTATCCGAGAATTTTTCGCGCTCTAAAATTTAGAGGGCGCGGGCTCGAGCGAATTTTTTTTTTCAAGCACTTGCTACGGCCCAAGTAGTGAAGGCCGTAACAAATAATGGCCCAAGTACGACGGAATTCTAGTCGTCACAATAAGGCTTTCATCTCGGACCAAAATTATAAAACGTGAACAGTATTTGTGATGACATAATACTGTAGCAAATGACTATATAACCGTCACAAATAGTCTGTCAAGAGCTACAGCCATCGTAAACCGTCGCAACTGACCTACTATTTGCTACTACTTTCTCTAGCCGTCACAAAAAGCCCGTAGCAAAAGCCTATCATTTTTGTAGTGCTTGCACAACACTTGCATCAGTTGCACATCACTTCACATCACTTGCAGCTCACTTGCGTGTCAATTGCACCTCACTTGCATGTCAGTTGCACTTCATTCTTGCATCTCAGTTGCATATCAGTTGCATACTAATTTTTTTTAACAGAAAATGAAGAAGATGAATGTGAAGATAGAGCAAAAGAAGAAGAAGATGATGAAGTGATCGCCGGCAGATCTAACTGGTGAAGAAGGCAGCTCCCATCACCTACAATCTCTATTTCTCTCTAAAATTTTCTCTCTAGAAGAAGAAGATGATGATGAAGAAGAAGGTGAAGAAGAAGATGATGAAGTGATCGCCGGCATGTCTAACTCGCCGAAAAAAAGGGTGAAGAAGGCAGCCCCATCACCTACAATCTCTCTCTCTCTCTCTCTCTCTCTCTCTCTATTCTAAAATTCTATCTCTATAAGAAGAAGAGAAAGAAAAAGAAGAAGATGATGATGAAGAAGATGAAGAAGAAGAGGATGTAGTGATCACCGGTAGATCTAACTCGCCGAAAAAAATGGTGAAGAAGGCAGCCCTAGCCATCACCTACGATCTCTCTTTCTCTCCTTAAAATTTCTCTCTCTAAAATTTCATCTCTATTACTTCCTTTTCAAACAAAGGAACGGCAAATATGTCAATAAAAAAATCCAAGTCAAAGAGGTTAAAATGCCATGTGTACAAAAGACAAAAAAAGAAATTAGGTTGCATTTAAAAAGTCAAAATTAGCTGGGTGGGAAGTTAAAGCATAGCTAGAATTGGGGTTCCAGCCTAATTTCATGTACGCCGAAAAGAAAAAGTTAATTAATGCAACTCCGGATTTCCGCATAAAATGAATCTACTTTCTTTGAATAGGGATTAATATTTTACATGAAAGTTAGGATCATTGGTGAAAAGATAAGAATTAATATTGGAGATGGATGACAGAGACCAAAGAACATTCTCCTGGATCTTCCCTTCTTGTGGTACTCCTTCAATCTTTTCTCCCCCTCCTTTTTCTTTTCCCAAAAAGTTTCAGTTATTTGTAAAAGTTGGGCATCACATCTTAATGATTTTCTGTTGAAAATTGAGGTATCTGTGGTAAATGGTCATTCCTTTCTTTGACAGCATATGAAGCCTAGGGCTAGTACAAAATGACTTATGGCCAGGGTAGAAAGAGTTAAAGGCCCACAGTAACAATAATCACTGTGGCTAAATTAAAATTCTTTATATGTAAAGTGTGGGTTCTATGGCTGACATTGGAACACAGCCCCTGTGACAAATTCCCAGCTACCGTGATTTACTGTGGTTAAAAAGCATCATTGGCACAATGGGACATTCGCCATGTAGCCATGAGAAGTAAGACGGTTTTGAAGTACTATTATTTATAGGCCGGCTGAGTTCAAGATATCTATCTATCAAATAGATTCTTAAATCATATCTATGAACACATTAACACTCCTATGATCGACTTATAGTTTTGACCCCATCTGAATTATAGCTAATCAGCTTGGTGTCTTGTCAGATGAAAATAATATATAAACTAGAAGTTGACGAAGAGGATGACAATTGTTCATAGCAAAGCTGAAGATAAGTTAATGAACTCTTGGGTGTAATATTGTTCTTTGTAATAGAAATATGTTACTTCAAAAAATTTTGAACTTTTAAAAGATGTAATACTTTGCATAGTTTTTAAGTATGAATGAATTGTTTATAGGCACAAATTAATTGATGAAATTAAATGCGCGCTTTGCAGGTATGAATGGTTTGGATGATAGAATAAGTAAATTCAGGTATTTTTAGGTTGTTATTGGTGTTTGGCACTAAGCTATTAGAAGAAAAAAATGATTATTCAAACTTTTGGCCACGATGGATAACCGTAGCTATTGAGCTAACATGTCTATACCCCATGAATACAAGTAGGGGAAAACACTTTAAAGTCGATAGGCTTTCAAGTACAACGTAGAGTAGGGTTTGCTGGCTCGGCAAAAACAAGAATATAATAGATATAAGTATTGTCAGCTTATTGCCATGGTGGACACTCAGAACCGTCGCCAGTAGTCCATAGATTCAAGTAATTGTCACGGCCATGTGTGTCGCACCATGGCCAATAAGTAACAGGCAAGTGTACTGGTCAGCTTATTAACCATAGTGACCAATATTTACAACCACTGCTTCTTAGCCTCATTGTTGGGTATCTAATGTGGCAATAAGTTACTTATCATTTGTTCTTTGGCCACGGTACTGAGTCTCCACTGTGGTATTGTTCTTTTTTCTCTGACAGATGGTTAGAACTTCATCTGGATTTGAATCCTACTGAGAGGTCCACTAGAAATAACAAGATGTTTCTATTATCCCTTCCAGACGATCGAAAAATAAAGAACTGGTTGATATATTCTTACGGGGGGTTGTTTTTTGTTTATTTTTTCAAACTTCAAATATGAGAATTCAAACAAGCAGACACTACAAAAAAAATGAGTTTTAGGGACCGAGTATTAGGGACAGTTTTTAGAACCATCACTAATAAGTACATTATTGGGGACAGTTTATTTTTTTCAGTCCCTAATAACTGGCTTGTAGGGACGGTTTGGTCAATTTCTATGCCTAATTAGTGATTATTTGGGACAATTGTTGCTGTCGCGGGAAGTAATTGGTTATTAGCCTTTAAATCGGTGGAAATGATTTTGTAGGGACGGCTTANAATAACTGAATTTGGACCACGCTTCTCAAGACTTTTAGGGATGGTACGAACCGTCCCTAATAAGTGGATTATTATCGACAGTGCTAAAAACCGTCGCCAAGTCCGTCCCAAATACTATCTGCGACGCCTCGGTTGTCCACGGTTAGAAAACTGTCCCAAATAGTTGTTAGCGACGGTTTAAGAGTATTGGGGACGGTTTAAAACCGTCCCTAAAAGTCTTTTTTTTTGTAGTGAGACTTCAAATTTAACTATTAAAGTTTCTCTTAAATTCAGACTTAAAAGCAACTTTTCCTCTGGAAGAAAAAAAAAAAAGTGAAGTGGGAGTAGGACTGCACAGGGTTGTACATAATTATTCATACTTCACTTTTGTGCATTGACTTGTAGTGGAGATGATCCAAATGATTTTAGATAAAGGATGTTCTTACTCAATAGTTTTCATTATGTTTTAATTAATTTCTAATAAGTTTATATTAAGTGGATAGATATTGCACCACTTGTTTTTGTGGGGCCACTTGGAGAGAATCAAAAGGCTAATTTTTTATTGTGAGGGCATTCTTCTTAGCGTGTGTATTATCATATTCGAAAATCAGTTCATTCTAGAACTTTTAACCCCCTCAAATCATCGATCTCTTACACACAAAAAAAGGTAAACTTAGGCATTAATTTTCTTAACTATTGATATCTTGATGAACTTTTTATGAGGTTAGAATTTCTCGAATGGGCTAATTCTTAGATATAATGATTTATATAGTGAGGTAAACATCTTTACTAAAAATTAGCGCCCTTAGATCATTTCCATGTGTGCACCATATTGTCTCGAAATAACAAGTGGTGCAATAGTAGTGCAATAAGGCATGGTGCAATATCCCTCCCCTTCGATGAATATTTAGTTATTGTAATGTTATAATTTTTTAATTTGGGTGAACATAGGTTTTTAATAATGTATGTACACTATTTATGTCATCTTTTAATTTTAAGTTTAAATGAACAATTAATTAATTGGTGTCATACTTAAATTTTTTAATTTTAGGTGGACAGTGGTTTTGAATACTTTTATGAAGTTATCAAAAACCGGAAAGCCAAAAAAAAAAATTTCTGAAGTTTGCAAAAAACTTGATGAAACTGAAAACCGATAGTGTGGTTTTAGTTCCCACAAAAATAAAAAAGAAAATCCACCGTAGTTTGGTGTGGTTTTTGTCTTCTTAGAAAAGCAATGGTTTAGCTTTATGTTTGAAAATCCAACCGAACCGAATCCTGCACAATCTTAAGTGGGAGTTACTTAACTTTGAAGTCTTTAGACTAAAGGCTAATAGACTTCAGATCTAAAGTATACGTTTTGGGGGAAAACCTTTGGCCAAACTATCTTTTAACCACGGTGATGGCGGCGCAATAGTTACAGTGGTGTTCACCAACAGGTTTTGAATGAACAATTTGCTAAAATGTAACTATGGAAAAGTTCGATGATTTACAACAACAACAAAAAAAAAATGTAAGTTTAATCAATAATAGTCGACCACAATATACGTCGGTGCTGCAGAAAAATGCATCTGCTAAAGATTAGTACTCTAAATGCTGCTAATCTTTGGTATTCAAAGGTGATCGAGGCCTCCAATACAAATACTCAGATTAACAAACTTACAAGGGCATGGTGAGGATAGGGGGAATGAGATTAAGAAATTCATTACAAGATACTATTCCATCAAATAAACCTTTGAGTTTTCAGTCTACAGAAAAATATAAATACAAGGTTTTCAGGTTCTGAGTTGTGAATTTGCAAGAGATCTATGGAGACAAATTGGTAAATTTTTCAAATCAAATTCTATTACAGCAACTGAAAGTATCAATATCCTAGATCAAGTGTTTTCAATAGTCAATTGGTTCAGTGGTGATGAAGAGATAAAGAATTCCACACATAACATGAGTATTATCATTCTTGCCAATAGTCAATTGATCTTGTGTACCTTTCTCTTTGTAGGAGGTCTTGGGTTCAATTCGTAGTTTCATCATGTCTGAGAATCTCTGATTTAATATCCTTGTGGGCATAACTCACCTATGAGTATTATCATTCTTTCCAGTAAACGACGATTATGAATCGCTTGATTGTGTTTTAACTAGAAGAAGTTTCAACTTGTAGAATTGATATTCCACATTGTCGTTACGTACTAATATGGTCAAATCACCATCTCTCTGCATGTAATACATGTAAATGTACCTTTGCGTCGAAGTCAAGATACTATCTATTGAGCTATATCGCATTGAGTCAAATGGAGCACTACTGAAGGAGTCATGCTTCGCCTTTGCACGGCAAGAAAGAAAAAGAAGATGAGGCATTGACAATGATTTTCCAGTTCTTGTGTATCAATAATCTCTAACTTCCTAATATACACTTGAATACAAAAAGAGGATTAATCTCCAATGCAAGAGGTTAAACAGAACTCATCATAATTTAAAATTTTCTATAGAAATGTATTGAAAATGAATAGTAATGTAGCATTTCAAATCAATTGTCAGCAAAATATACGTAAAAATCAATGTTTCGCGCTTCAGCATACCTTGAACTTGAAATCCCAAAACTCTTAAGGGAATGGGTAAGCTGTTATGAATGTAACTTTCAGAAAAAGAAAGAATGAGAAAATTCTACAACCTAGTCGACATTGCTAAGCTTGATAAAGGAGCAGCTTGATGAAAACTGTGGACTAAATTTCTATTTTTATGAAGCTTTCGCTGCTCATCTCCACTTCATGAATAAAAAATGCAGTCGCGCCTCTGCAAGCTTTCCTAATAACAAACGATCCATAACTACAATCTGATAATCTTTTTCTTTTCTGTTTTTCCTACCTAAAATCTGAACAAACCATAATTTTTTTAATGAAACAATGGTGTGAGATGAATATTGATTGTATGGGTGAATGGCAGGGCAATTCTCCTTTGGCAGAAAGTAAGAACAACCAGCAACTGCCCGGTTTTTCTGCCAAAGGAGGACTGCACTGTTATTCTTTACCCATACACAAGCCATGCCTAGCTCTTCCATCTGTTGCCATGTTCGAGTTACCACAGGACTACAAACATGCTTTTTATACGACGTGATTCGCACTTCTGATTTGGATATGCCATGAAATGAAATAGCATATACCAGGAAAAATTCCTCCAGAGCTTTGTCCCTTTGGATATGCCTTGTGAATTTTCCTTGAAACTTCTTCAACTAGCTTTGTCTGTAGAACTTAATTAAGAGACTTTTTATCAGTATTGTAAAAAATCAAAACTTTTGTGTATTCAAATACTAATTAAAATTTATTAGTTTAGTTAAAAAAATATGTTTTAGCCTTCTCAAATCATTCAGGACTTCTCACATGCATACATGCATCATATATAGAGATGTTGATAATTATAAGCATATACTTCAGATTTCTACTTGAATGCATGTCCAAATGCCGAAAAGCACGAAATGTTAATGCAACTCCGGATTTCCGCATAAACGAATCTACTTTACTTTTCTTGTTAATTTACATGGAAATCAAAAATTAGGATCAAAGGTGAAAGATAAGAATAGAGAAGATGGATTACAGACCAAAGAACATTCTATAGGATCTTCCTTTCTTGTGGTATTCCTTTCAATCTTTTTCTTCCTTTTTTATCTCTTAAAAGTTTGATTTGGGCATCAAAATCTTATTGATTTTCTGTTGAAAATTCAGGTATCAATGTTAAATGGTCCTCCCTTCACAAGCATATTAAGCCTTTTCATATACACTTTTTTTTTATGTGTTGCATTTGTTATGAAAGAGTATAGATATGCAGGACCACAGTGTTTGCTGGACTAATTCAGAAAAAAGGTACATAGTTAAAGTTCATTTGCGTGAAAGCTTTGCTGAAATGTAATTGAGGTTGAAAAAGTTTGCCGAAGTACAACAAAGAAGAAATGTTCTTTAATTGATGATAATGGACCACAATATATATATGTCAGCGCTGCAAAAAAGCGAGTTATTTTCCATGACCCGCGAAAAGGATTATTACTCCTAATCAATACTGCTAAAGTCTATATTATTCGAAGGTGCTTGTAGTTTCTAACACATGAAAGAACTCCATTAATAAACTTACAAGGGTATGGTGAAGATAGGGGGAATAAAACTAATAAATCCTTTACAAGATACTATTCCATCAGATATACCTAGGAATTTGAGGTCTACTAAAACATATAAATAGAAGATTTTTGGGTTATCTTTCTGTAACATTCATAAGCTACTGGTGAATTACAGGGCAAATACTCCTTTGTCAGTCAGCCATACTCTGCATGCTCATGGAGTAAGCTCACTGCCAAAGGAGATTTGCTCAGCAATTCTACTGTAGTAAAATAATGTAAACACTTTAGACGCTTATGCACATAGAACATGACATTCATTACCACTGATTCCTTCCTGTCTGTTTTCAATCTTTTACAGAAGAAAAATCACAAATGTGTCCCTCTGTTTCGATGCTAGCGTTATTGTTCTATATTGTTTTTTATACAAAAACTAATTAGGAATTAATCCAGAAATTTTCTAGCAGTACTTATTCTATGGCACACCATGAATTCATTGAATTTGATATTAACAAATTACTCACTAACATTCTGCACATTGTTACGCGTTGGATGCCTGCGTAACATGTATTCTTTTAATGAAGTACACATTTGAATTTCTCGGTACTGTATAAGTAAGGTGATTACGGAAACGTGTGAATTTCTTAGTTTTTCATAATTATTTTTAGTTTTATATTACCAAAATATACATTTAATGATTTCTATTTAAGAGAAGAGTATTAATGTAAATTGAGGAAGCAAGGCACCAGTTGAAAGCTACTGGGAACAACTCGCACTCGGCATTAACTCACATTACATGTCTTGACATTCTAAACAACTCAGGTTGAAAGTAACTCACAATGTCTCAACACCTCCTTATCATTTACAGGGGACCAGGCAGCAGATATGTTGGCCAAGACAGCTGTGGACCCTTATTCAGTAGCTTACTGAGTCAGTAGTTTGGAAAGATATGAATGTCCAAATTTTTTGAAATACTCAATACTGTAATCTGGGACAATTAGAACGCTTGTATGTTATTTTTTTGGCGCCATTCTGGTGAATAATAAATAGTTTCCTTACCAAGAAAAACTAGTTTAATTTGAAATGTTGAAGCGATGGCTTGAATGTACCATAACTGTCCATCTTTTAAATCGCCCATTTTATTATTTTAAATTATATACAAAATGAGCATTCTTCGTAATCAGTTCTTAAAAATAATAAAAAGCTCAATCAGCAATTACAGTTCAACCAATCTAACCAACTTTTGAACTAACCACAAACAGTAGAAACAGTACTTCTTACAAAACTAATCTGATCTGCACGCCGCTATTCTTCCATTGTCTATATAAACCTTATAACTTTGTTTCCCTGTGCGGATAAACATGACCCCCAAATGAACCAGTAATCCCATTCATCAAAGACTTCGCAGTAATTTGCAGTTTAGACTGAGTTTGTTCCCGGTTCACTAACCTTAGCATTCTCTATCCTTCTCTTAGCAGCTTCTTTTGCTGTGTCATATGAAGCATGGAGACCAAAGAAAATGTAGTAAACCATGAGCAAAGCAGTCCATGCACCGAACCGTCCAAATGACGCACCGTTAATTGAACCTAAAAGGAAGATGTTAATCGCGATGGATGCAGATGGAAGCCAAGGCACTAAGGGAACTCCCCATAATTTTGGTTCCCTTGCTTGTGGAACAAACAACTTTAGCCCAAGAGTGGCTAAGAACCACACTGGCCCTGTAATTGCATATGCAATCCACCCGCCGTTGTCTGCAGCCCAGTATGCAGCCATCACAATTGATGAACCAAGTATAAGGGAAAGGCACAAAAGCAGTTTGTTTCGATCTGTTGTTGAAGTTACACCGCTCACATAATATCTACGAACGAGAAGTGCAATAGCTACAAGCATGAAGATGAAGAGTGTGGAGATGGAGAGAAGGTCCGAGAGGATATCAAGCTTAGTGAAGAAAGCAATAACAGCAGTAGCACCAAGCATAACGACGGTGGCATTGACAGGTGTGCCTGTCCTCTCGTTTACGTTTGCTAGACATGGAGGTACCATATGTGTCCGAGCAATGTGGGTCAAATACCGGGCCTGACCCACGGCACTTACAAGTAAAACAGTAGTCATACCTTTCAAAGCCCCGGCAGCTACAATATACTTAGCCCAATCCATTCCAACAGCCGAAAATGCCACCGAGAATGGAGCATCAGGATCAATATTATAGTATGGCTGCATTAGACAAAGAGTAATGGCTAATAAACAGTAGGCAATCGTAGTAACCGACATGGACCCAACAAGCCCAATTGGGATATCACGAGCAGGATTCTTTGTCTCCTCTGCCATGGTTGAAACTGCATCAAATCCAACATAAGCAAAGAACAAGACAGCCGATGACGTGAAGACTCCGCGAGCACCATAAGGAGCAAAAACAGCGTAGTTCTTAGTGTCGGCTTTGACAAGGCCGGCAACAATTATGAAGAGAATGACAGCAACATGGATAATTGAGGCAATGTAGTTGAAGCGCGATGAGCCTTTGGTGCTTAGGACTGCTAGAAGGCAGATGATTGCACAAACAACTACTGCAATTGGGTCCAGGTGGCTATAATCTTCGGAGAGATTGTGGGCTATGATGCGAAAATCATCAGGTTTGTGATTCAAAAGCGTGGCAAAGTATGATGTCCACGAACGAGCCACTGCAGCACCACCAATGACATACTCGAGGAGAATATTACCAGCTGCAATGAAGGCCATGAAATCACCCAGCTCCACCCTTAAGTAGGCAAATGAGCCACCTGAAACAAAAATGAGTACGGTAATTCCAACTGTTGAGAATCCAAACAAACATTTATAGTTACACAACAAAATTTTATTGAAATATATGCATTAAAACCATAACGGCATGATTTGGGCAATTTTTAATTTTTGAATGTTTAATGGGGTAATTTATTTACATGTAATCCAAAGGTTATAAACCATTTCAGTTCTTCTCAGTTCCAATTCTAGTAGTCAAATTGATGGAATCCACTCGGGGATAATTGGCCCTGGTTCTGGTTGTGATTTCGATTCCAGTTGGTTCTCAGGTATTTCAGTTTCAATTCTCCAATATACAACTCTTATGTATAAAAATGATAACATGAAGTTATAGAGAAAAGACAACAAAAAAAAGTTCAATGTTCTAAGCAATAAGTTCCCTTTCCTATCAGTTTGGTTCCATTACCATCGGATATCAAAGCACACAGAACTAGAACTACTCTCATTCCGAAGTTTTCTTGTTGGGTACTGAAAATGGGTTCCATTTTGGTTCGGTTTTCGGAATAAACGGGCTCCAAGTGCAATACAAACTACATCATTAATTAATATCCCATGTGACCCACGGACAGTAATCACCTAAATGGAATATTTAAATCAATGATGTTCACAAAATGACTTATTGATTCTATAAACCCGAAAAGTCTCTTGAAACACAGGGTATAGTGGACTAAATTAGTAAAAAGATGCGCTGAAATATCAGTTCCTAATAATATATTAATGGGGAGTTAGTTAGTTTTACCTGCAACAGGAATTTCAACAGCAAACTCAGTGTAGCAAAAGACAGAGAGCATAGCGGATATGCCAGAGACAACGTAGGAGAGAACTACAGCAGGGCCAGCCACTTTTTTAGCTTCAAGACCTGTCAAGACGAAGATACCTGCACCAATCACAGCTCCGATCCCAAACCACATTAAGTCCCACCAATTCAGGTTCTTCTTCATCTCATGCTGGCTCTGACCTTTCACCTCGGTCAACTCTGTGTCATCCAGTGAACGAGTCACCACTCGGTCCATAAACCTGGGACCTGTTTGACTCAACGCTTTTACATAGTTCCCCCAGCTCTGGAATGATTCCTCTGGTAGGAAATCCACTTTACTGCATCCCCTCCTCTTCACCACTCCTGAACCACTACTAATTGTCATTTCTTCCTTTTTCAATTTTATCCTCAACTAACTTTTACGGTAGCTTTCAGTTTAACAAACCTGCAAAAAATTTTAAAGAAAATTATGAGTAGCTATTGAATGAAAAATTAATGCCAAACAAAATAAAATAAAATTGATGAATATTTTCTCTAATTTTATTCGAATTTAATTTTATAAACTCACTTTATCTGTGACCCACTAAAAGTAGGTGATTGGTAAGAATTTAGACATTCAAAAAGACGTAAAGTTGACTAACTAAAAATCCTCATTCATGACATGGTAAGGTCTTAGAGAGTCAGAAAGACGATGATTCTATAAAATCCCACTCCATGGGTCATTGAGAGAACTATTTTGTGCACCCATCTTCCTACATTAAGGACCTCCCTGTTGGCCAACAGTCCACGACACATAGACAATGAGATAGTGAAAGTAACAAGTGAAGTTACACTCTCAAAATGTGCATCCGATGCAGAAAATAGCACACCAATTCTAAAGTCATACGGCAAACGTCATTCTTAACAAAAATTCTAATCAGGACAAATTATGAAATTTACAAAATAAAATATATCTAATAATTGCTATTTTTTTTCAACATCACCATTGTCATGTTCAATTGTAGAAGATATAAAATAATGTGTAATACAGAATTATAAGTCAAAAAAGGGCAGTTATAAACACCAGCGTATTTGAAATGATAGTTATATTCTAGAAAAGATTAGGGTTAAGTAACTAGGGGCCAAGGGATGATTACTATTGTAATAAATAATTATAATATAATCCTTGTGTTATTATCATATAATAATTTTTTCTAGCTTATGTCATTCGTCGGTACATAAACAATTCAAGTATGGAGTTGTATAAGTCAAACTAATATTAAAATGACATTTCCCCATTAAGATATACATAAAAATTAGGTGAATTTGAATGTTTTGATTTGAAATCAACCGATTCGAAAAAAAAGTTGTTTGATTTTTGTTTAAATTCTCCACTTATTTTTTAAATAATTTTTTTCCCAATCTTTTTCTAGACCTAGAGTCTTTTTAGTGCTGAAATTGTGAAACGAAACAAATGATATGAAGTCTAAATTCTTTAATTTTTTATCTTTAAATATGAAAATTAAACACCATATGAAGACTATTGTCATGGGGTTCTATTTTTAGTCCTACTATGATAAAGATAAGCTTGATATATAACAAAGTGACAAGTGGTAGTCATTATCGTCAAACAGAAGTATTGACCAAGTCAACGGCTGATATTTAGCCATGAAAATTTATGGAATCCAGCTAAGCATTATCGAATGGGGAAATGAAGTCGAACGAGGAACCTTAAAGATTCATGCCACGTATCATTTTAAGACTTTTCACACCGAATATTTAATGAATCTCCTTTTTTTGGTATTTTCCTGATTCTTCAAAAGATAATTAATTATTACGATCTTTTTAGGTAATATTAACAATCAGATCATTTAGTACGAATCCCGAGGAGAAGAGCATCCGAGACTCCAAATTTCATGGATGTAAAAAAGGGCAAATCAAGAACAATTTTCTCGTAATATTTTCATCCCAAAATAATCACGAGAACTTCACTAAAATTTCTAGAAATAAATAACATCAAATACTTTTCCGTATCGATCTAGAAAGAGTTGTTTAGAGATGAGTTTAATATCTGTAAGTTGGAATCCTCAAATCAAAAACCCAATTTCAAGAAAAAAACTAAACTAAAAATCAAAAAATAGAATCGAACAAATATCTCCTCTCTCTATCTCACTCTCTTTTTCTCACTAAACACAAAAAGAGCAAAAGAAGGATCTTCGAAATGAAACGAATACAAATGTAACAGATCAAAAAGTATAGTTTAAGAATTCAGGTACCTGTATTTCCAGTATTAATCTCAGCTATTGCAAAGTTGCAGATCAAACGATCTTCTCCGTGACCAAAATAAAAAACCTAACACCGCTGCTCTGCTTCTGTTGCCTATAAATGAAGCAGCCCTGCAGAAACCAAAAAATTCAGGCTTCTGAAGAAGGAATGGCAATGGGAGCGGGAATTCTGAATCATGATTTATAAGCAGTACTCTTAACCGGCAATTCCCGGTTGCTATTATGATTGAGTCTTTAATTTACTAGTTAGAAATTGACACGTGGCTGTTGACTCTAGGTAACAGTATTTATACAGATTTGGTTACCTTATTTAAAGAAATTGTTATTTTCATGACTGTTTTTATTTACATTTTCAGGCCTGCGTACATTGAATTTGGCCTTTTTTTTTTACTATTTACATTTTGGTAAATTACTTGTTTTTCTAGTTTTCCTTTTTCTGGTCTCTTCTTGGTCAAAAACTTTAAGTTTTGCTGCGACATACTTTAATACCTCGCAGCCTTGAAATAAAAGCCTATATCCTTAAGTCACAGAGAAATGTGAAATTGACGTACTACTAAGTCACGAACAAATGTGAAATTAACATACCACCATGGGATGGCACAAAAATGATGATTAACTAGTCAAAATTACTGAATCAAAATTTTAAATCATATTTTGCCACTAAAAATGAGCTGTATTATTAAGAAAATAGATGAATTTGAGATCCTCATGAATTTTTATGGTTATGGGGGGCGATAATTAATATTAAGATCACGGGATCTGAATGAGGAGAAATATTCGGATTGAGAGGTGGACTGGTGGAATCTATTATCTCTCGTAAGATCCAGCGGAATCCTCGTAATCAGTGGTTGTAGTGAGAGAGAGAGAGAAAGAATAGGTCTTACGGATTTGACGCGGCTGTTGGAGACCTAGAGTTGAATGACTTCAGTTCAGATTCTCTCTCTTACTTGTTTTTAGGGGGATTACTGTTTGCGTGAATGTTCTAGTCACACCCCATGTCTATTTAAT